>VYZQ01000797.1:75432-87976 GCA_013400655.1 Mystacornis crossleyi
CCTGAGCAGTTGTATGATGGTCTGGACAGGAAAGCAGGAAACTACCTTTGATCTCCAGGAGTCCAGAGGTATTGTGGTTATACTTCCTTTAGATTTTCCTGCCTTCCTAAATAAAAAAGCTTTTCTTGCCTCCTTGTTTTGTTTTTGTTTTTGTTTTGTTTTGTTTTTTTTCCCCCAGTACTTGCAGGGAAAGAAAGAAGGGCCAAAGATACAGAATTGAGAAAGGTCTACCTGGGCAAAGGTGTGTGGTTGTGTTCAAAATACCTCTAAATTACTGTAAATTCTTGGAAGAATAACTTGATCCTTCTGCCCCATTTGATTAAAATTCAGGAAGCAAATCAGTTGCAATAAAATAACATGACTTCCACCTTTTTTATTTTGATTGTATTAGGTAGATATTGTTGGATAATTTGGTCACTGGCCATAGGAAATTGCCATTTAACTTAATATTAGAGTCAAATTCGGAGTCAGAAGACAGCTCCAAATCAGCCTGTGTCATGTAAAAGGGATGTGCAAAATCCTGGCCCCATGTCAAAAATGTCAATGATCCCATTTTAGTCCACGGAACCAGGATTTTTACCCAGATGACTTAACTAAAAGTCTTGTTGTTCAACTTTATGTATATAATTATAATTCTGAAAGCAGTTGGTAGATTCCATCAGGTGGCCTCCTTCTTCTCAGGATGTTACAGGGGTTACTTACCTATAACAATTAGGAGATGTGGTTTTCTGGGGTTGTTTAGATTTATTTTTATTAGTAATAACTTATTCTACCCAAGGAATTTGTTCAGTGTTGAAAGTCTCTGTCTTGAGTGCCAGCAAAGGGCTCAGTCCTGCAAGTTCCTATCCAGCAAGGCACTCAGGCATATCCTTAATCTCAAACACGGGTCTAATCCCCAGGACTTCACCAAACAGAGGCTAAAGACCTCAGTACCCTGCAGATGCAACCCCCAAGCCTCCTCCCCATTGGTCTTCTGCACAGCTTCCATAGATTTGCTATAGTAATATGGTAAGAATTAAGCCAATGGCATTTAAGGTATTGTTATAAAAATACTGCACAAACATAAAACATGCTGTATCGTACAGTGTATCAGTTTTCAAACCAGGCAAATGAAGTTTTCTGCAACCTTGAGCTCCTTTGTTTTTTCGTACTAAAGGGAACACTCTTGCAGCATCTTACGTGGTTTTGATTATAGCATTTGTGATTCTTTAAATATTTATTCTCCAGTAGTTAAGAAACTTGGTGAAGGGGAACTTTATAAACATTTATCATGGATTGAGTGTTCATGTGGAAAAAAAATGAGGCACTTTCTCCTATAGGGAAGAAGTACTTTTTAATAAAATCTGTGTCCTCAGTTAAGCAGAGCATCTTGTTCAGGACAATTACTGAGAATATATCCAGCCTTACACAGATATCCAAGTTTCTGTAAAAGTTGTCTAGACACCCCAAAATGCATAAAGGCTGCCCTGAATTGGTGCCTATTCCACATAGCTGCCCACGGATCACTTCAGCAGTATTAGATGTGCCATTTGGCGTTCACAGCATGCAGCTCTCCAGAAGACAGACGAGTAAACGCTCCCCTCACCACCTGAAAGATTTATTTGCTTTGGGGTGATTGGCAGCAGTGTCATGTAAAGCACCACAGGGCAAATTCCATTTGATTAAATAATTATCACATATGACCAAAAAAATGTACCATTATGTGTGAACACAAATGTAAACTCCCCAAATTCCCTCCACTTCCTTGCTCTGTTAACTTCTCTTTCAGAGGCAAGTGACACACTTACTGACTTTAAATTAAAAAGGTTCCAGGATGGAACTCAGAACTTAAAATACTATGTGCTGATTAAAATTTTTACACAGCTTATTTAAAACAGCTTCCCTGAGAAGAAGTAGAAAGCGCATCACTCAGTGGACCCCAAGTAGTTTTCAGCAAATTCAATCCCACAGAACATTTCCAAAGGAGAGGCAGGGACTGAAAAGGGATTTTTTTCCTGCCTCCTACTGGAAATAATTAGGATCTCTCTTTGTGGACCAGTTTTTCCAGGCTCTATCTGGGCAGATTTCCCAGTGACTTTAGTGCAAGTAGAACAGTTAAAAAGACTTGCAGGATGGCTTCTTTCAGTTTTCTGTACAGTGAAAGACAATGGAAATGGCGTGTACCTCATAAATAAATAGGATCAACCACTAGAGGCATAGCCTGTGATTTAAGTGGGTGCCCGGGGTCAGGGCAGCACAGCTGGGCACTGCTGGCTGCTTGCTGTGACATGGGATCATGCCTGCAATAGTATTACGGTAAAAACGTGATTAAAAATATCCTACCTGCTGACATTAAGATGGATAAACAGAAAAATCTAGGCCCTGCAGATGCCAGTGAAAAACCCATCATCTCTTCCCCACTTCCACTCGTGGCTGCACATGTTTTTTGTGCTCCTGTGCCAGCCACCCTCTCTAAAGGCAGTGGAGGCAGTAGATGGGTCTGGCTGAGGAGACGAGGGTCTCCCGTGATGCTGCAGTGCCACCCTCAGCTGACACTCGCAACGTCAGTTGAATAGAGTGAAATGGGAGGACACTCGTAGGGAAAGGTTGACTGGATTCTTTAGCTGGACTGGTCTTTCTCGTTAAGTTTCTTTGCTTTATTAATTTTGTTCTTGTTTTAGACACTTACTGTCAGGACAAAGGTCTGGCACAGCATCTTCTGTCATCAGTGGGAGCCCTTCCTTCTGACTTGCCGAAACAGAGGCAGTGTCTTCATTTGTGGTTTTCAGTTCTTTATTTTCTGAAGTGCTTTGTCCAACTCAGTCTTCAGATACCTTCCAAATACCACTTTGTCTACAAAGGCTGTGATAAAGTGTTTGATTCCTGATCCTGTGTGTATCTGCTTGACTGGGCAGTACTTCAGGATTCCGGGCAGATTTATTCTAAAAGTGGTATCACTCCACCTTGGTCAGTATCTTTTGCTGGGATTACTCCAAACAAGCTTGACCTGCTGAAATGTAATGTTTCTTATCCTGGCTTCCCAAACTATTGAGGCTGTTGCTATTTCAGGTGGCTTAAAAATATGTGCACAGTTTGTACTTTGAATGTTTAATAAGCTTAAAACATGAAATATATAATGCAGTTTGAACTTTCTCGTGTTATTTCATCACCAAAAAAGCAAAGTCTTGAGGCTCAGCAATTGCCTTTGTCAGAATGTAAATTCCAGCATGTAATACCCAGGCTGTATGTTTCAGGAAATCGGTATTAACCTATTAGTATGCAGTTTTCCTTGGAGAAGAGCCATCTTCACACTGAGCCTGTATTCCTGCTTCAAACCTTCCTGTCACTGTTCCGTATCCACGACCCAGCCTAAGGCTGCCTTTGACGGTTCTCCAGCCATTTCCTGCATACTGCACTAGCACTAATTGAAAATTTGGGTGGCCTTGCTTATTTATTTTCCTGGAATGTAGTGGGTTATATTTTCATGGCACTTTCTCAGCAGTGCAACGTTTCAATTTCAAAACCACTGCAATATGAGGAAAAGTAACCCCCAAAATTAAAAAAATAACAATAAAAAGAAGCATATCTTTGATTAATTTTTACAGTAGTTCTTTTGTAAAAATATATCATGGAAAAAGAATTCAACGTTGCTTTTGTCTCTCAAGATCAGAGGCAAGAGAAGCAATTTAAATGCATGTACAAGATGATCACATGCAGACACAATGAGGCATGAAACTTTAAATGTACAGATGCCATGGAAATGAAAAGATAATATAAAGTGTGTTCTTTGCAAGTCTTGCAGAGTTCAATAGCTACATAATGTGTGTGGAGGGAAAAGAGAAACAGCCCCCCTCCACTCTCTCGGAAAATTCCAGTTATGTCTGGATGTGCCATTGGCACTGGCGTTGTGCTTTGCCTCCCTGGATTTCTGCAGGAATGTAATTCCACAGCAGACAGGGTTAGTATGTCACTGTTACCTCCACGCTTGAAGATGCGTGTGCTTGGGCATGAGTACCTGTTGTAAATTGCAAGTTCTGATTAAAAAAATTCACCAATCCCTTAACAAAATTTCAAGTTACATAATTCTTTTCTCTTCATGCCTAATTATTTTGTTTTATGGTGATTTTTTATTGTGTGTGCAAAAACTAAAGGTTGGCACAATCCTGTTCATTTTTTTCTTAACACACTAAGTGCAACTATTGAAGTCTTTTGGGAATTATGCTTTGTTCCCAGAATTCAGGCACAAAGAAATATTTAACAATAAATATGCAATTAAGGTGCTGATCTGTGTCTCAGAAATTAGTTGGAGGAAGAGTCAACTGAAGATGAAGTCTGTTTTTACCTACAGGCACGCATCTTTAGGATTACCTGACTATATGAATTTATAGATGTTTCAGAATGGAGATAAAACTGGATGCTGAAAGGAAAAGAAATCGGAAAAAACAAAATGTCTCCCCTATTTCTGAGTTTTCAGGATGCCTTTTGGGGTTTTATCTATAACTCTGACATTTGGAGACTTTTTAGTCAAGCACCAAGCATTTATTGTAATTTACTGAAGTAACAAAAGAAGCAGGGTGGGGTTTTTTGTTTGGTTGGTTTGTTGTGGGGTTTTATTATGGAGTTTTATTTTGGGGTCTTGTTTGTCTTGTTGTTGTTGGAGTTTTGGGGGGGTTGGTTTTTTAACAGAAGCAATCTCAAATCAAAATGTCAGCCCAAGAATTCCTCCATATTTCCATTTCCTTCTTTGAAAAACCAAGATCTCCCCACTGGGAAAGTTCAGATTTTAGCTGGACCCTTCCAGCCTGTTCTGAATCCTATTTCCAAACTCCCCCATGGTGCATTTCCCAGTGAGAAAGTTGATTTTGGCAGTTTAAAAGTGCCCCAAGCTAAGGCTTGTGTAGCAATCGATCAAAGTATATCACGCATGCGCATATTGTGCCTCGTTACAATTAACAGTGAGTTCTGGTTCATCTGGATATTAAAAATTCCCTGAGGTGAAGGGCTGAGAGAACTGGGATTGTTCTGCCTGGGAAAAAGACGGCTTCAGGGCAACCTAATTGCAGCCTTCCAGTACTTGAAGAGAACTTACAGGAAAGATGTGGCAACACTCTTTACAACAGCATGTAGTGACAGGACAACAGGGAATGAATTCAAATTAAATGGTTTGGATTAGATATTAGGAAAAAATTCTTTACAGTGGGAGTAGTGAGGCACGGGAACAGGTTGCTCAAGGAACTTGTGGATGCCCCATCCCTGGAGGTGTTCAAGACCAGGCTGGATTGCGCTCTGTGCAACCTGGTCTAGTTGAAGGTGTCCCTGGCCTTGGCAGGAAAGTTGAAACTAGGTGATAACTAAGGTCCCTTCCAACTCTAATCATTCCACGATTCTATGAAGGGTAACACAAGTGAGTAATTGAGCACTTTGCTTTCTTATTTACAGCTGGTTAATTTTGCCTTGTAAATGAGAGCAGTAATCAGTTGGGAAAGATGAGTTGAAATGGAAGAAGACAGTGCTCCTCCAGCCCCGTCTATCCTCCATGAGGGTTTCTCTACCTTGTTGAGGATACAGTCACACCATCAGCCTGGCATTTGGCACAACTGAGACACAGCACAGAACAGGAGGGATCTTGTGGTGGGCACATGGGGTGCTTTTAGAAGTGGATTTGCTGCACACAGAGAAAATTCTTCTTGTATAGTCCCTGGATCACAATGTGTTGTGGTAGGGTCTCCTCAACCTTCCCTGGCAGACAGCTTTGCCTGTAGAAAGAATCAGAGGACGATATTTTTGATAGATGTTCAGAGATGTTTTATTCCTCACAGCCTCATGGCTGGGCTCAGGCACAGACTGACCACAGACTCCTCCAGAATCACGGGAACACCGACCTAAGTACAGGATTCTCTGGGCGGGGTACATTTGAAATGGCCAGTGAGAAACAGAGTTTCATCAGGGAGCCTGGAAACCCCATGTAACCCAAACCATGCTTTCACTCCCAAGGCACATCCCCCCAGGGGGAAACCTCCACAATAATGTGTCCTAGAAGATCCTTCCTCCAGGCTTTTTCCTTTACTGCTGGTGGAGACAGAACCAAGGACTATTGGGTTTTGGTGGTTATGTGCTGGAGGAGAGAGCATGTATTTTAGCTGCAGGTTGGATGTCTTACAATGCTGAACAAAAACTAGTGATTCTCCCATTAATGACCACTACTAACTCCTCTAATTCTGATTTTGTATTTTTTTTCTGCAAACACCTTTAAAGAAAAGACCAGGATTTCTGTCAGACCAGGACTGATGTTGTCTTTCACTGCAGCTGATAGCTTTGGGAAATGGAAAAGTGAAATGGAAATTACTCTAGCCAGTTTCTGCATGTCATCTTTTTTTCCCTGTGGCTAGAAATACACAATCAAAAAAAATTGTTTAATTCTGCTGCTTGCTCATAACTGAATCATGACACAGGTCCTAAGTGGGCAAGTATAAGGATGTCACTGTAGAAGGCTAGCCAGTACATAGCGAGAGCCAACACAAGCCTGATGTTGAAACTTAAAGGTTGTACAGAGCTGTAAGGCGCCTTATGAATGTGCCTGGTACATCCTGTCTCTTAAGGAAAGACTGACTATAGCTCCAGGAATAGTATTGTTCCTGGAGGTGCTTTAGCCACTTCTTAAAGGCCTCCAATGAACAAAGCTCGATGGATTCCCAAAACAACCTATAGCAATATTTCATTGTCTTCGGTGTTACAGTTCTTCTTAATGCCTTTGCTGTAGTGTCCCTTATTCATCATCCTGTCCTGCCAGATATGGAAAACTGACTCTTAACCACTGCAGTGCAACTTTTATCAGGCTTTTAGAAGTGGTTAAATATTTCCCACAAGCAGGATTTGGGCGTGCAAAAGACTATTATAATCATTATTATTGTTGTTGTTGTTGTTATTATATAACAGTAATTTAGAAGCAGGACAGAATATTAATTATGAATATATTCAGATACTGACCATACTTTAAAATGCGTGTCTCAAATGATAAAGTGAGCCAGGGTCTCAAGTATGAGCTGAACTGAACTGGGGACTGTATAAGGCTAAGTCCAACAGGCTACTTAATGTGCATGCATAATTTTAAGTATTTGAGTTCAGTACTTTTGGTAAAGTGAATAATAGACCTGAAAGTGTTTTCAAGTTAATGGGAACTCATAAGTGCTTTCTTGGATCACAGCCCAAGAGCTCAGCACACTGCAGGGCTAAATACAGATTTAACAGTCTAAATTTAGGCCTACGTGTTTTAAAACACTGGCTAACATTCTTCTCAGAAATTTCTGTGGAAATTGCTGAAGATATGAAGTCAAGGCCAAGCACCTCTTAAGACTTCTGCATCTAAGGATAAATGTCACTGAGAAACACTACAAACTAGAACTGTGGTTCATTAAAAATCAAATATTGTCATGTGTTTAACAGGTTTCAGATGAAGCTGTCTGGTCTAGAACATTTGACCATATATTTAAGGCACAGCTCAAGATTCACATTTTAATGTTAATTGCTTGTCTGAGATACTGAAATACTTTTTGTCTCTAAAAGGATCTTCATAATTATATCTAAATGATGAAAAATGCAACCTCTTTTTAACAGCATAGTTGTGATACTAATTTGAATGTAAATTATCTAAAACATTAAGTTTTGAAAAAGCAATTATACTTGGCCTAGATTGGTAAAAGGCATATAGATAAATATGCATTCTCATCTCCTTTTTCTGAGCCCTATTTTGTAATTTTCCTTTTCTTTTTCACCCTAGGAGAATTAAGAGATCAGACGGTTGGAAGAAAGAAAAGAACAAAGAAGAAAAGAGAGACAGATAGGGAAAATGATGAAGGAAGAAAGAAAAAAGCAAACAAGAAGGTATTTAGTAATAAATGGAATCTTCATTTATAATATTAAACACAAGAATTCCTGTATAATTTCCTTTAAAATAAATATAGTTTTGCAGAAACACTGAATGGGGAAAGTGAGGGGAACAACTTGGTTCCATCAAAATGAGCCCAACTGATAATTAAATAAGAGTTCTTTGTTACTCCAGTTGATTTTTACTAGGACACATTAGGTAGTGTTGGCTGCTACTGGAGCAGAGATATGCTCCCTGCCAGTGGAGGGGAACTGGGGTGCTCAGGCAGCACTGAATGGTCCCATGGGTACTGTTCAATTCAGAGGAGGTGATCTGATCTCTGCCTTCACTCAACATCATTTCAGAAGTCTGGAAAAAATATCTGATTAACAGCTTTCCCCTGCTTATTCCCAAAAGTATGGAAATTAAAGCAGTTGTGCCAGAGTTCGTTCTTGTGGAAAAAAGAAACAGAATCTCACCTGGAATTTGAGGGACAAAACCTGCCAAACAGCCTTTGAAGTGGGATTTTTTCTTTCCTTTGAAAAAGAAATGTGGCAAAATTTTAAGTTGGCTTAGATTTCAACTTCTCCCCGTCTATTGTTTCAAAATACACACAGTACAGAAAGAGTGGTCCCAAGAAGTATTTAAACTGATGCAACTTAGTAGTGACACCCTTGACAGAGCTGTGGTATACAGCATTCAGTATTTTTAGCTACACAAAGTAATTTAGCAATTTGTTTCATTGGTGCTGTTTAGAGAAACAATGCCTCTGGGTCAGTAGTGCACAGATTCCTTGGATAAGTCTTGAAAGGGAAGAATTAGGGTGGTGTTAGCCAAGAAAGTAAAAGAGTGAGAGAATTTTGTGTACTGTTGGAAATGGTTGAAAGTGCAAAGACTATATTTTTTGTTTGATGTGGAAAAAGTGACTGTACGTGTTCTGGAAGAAAACTCAAAATATTGTGTGCATTAATTTATATGTTGTTTCTCTTGAAGCATACCAGAAATCATCTGGGAGAAAACGCTGACCAGTAAGTTGTTTCTTTCTCTCTCACCTTTCAGTGAAGACAAATATATTTCACTTCATAATGAAAGCTTCTGGCTTAAGCTCCCGGATAATGGTCAAAATGATGCCAAGGACAAGGAATTTATTTCTGTACCTATGCATTAAAAAAAAGAAATAGAACCATAAGATTTAAATAGATCAGTTCCTGGACGTTGGTTTGACAACACAGATCCAGGTGATTTTCAATTTCGGAGGAAGCAGAAAGCAGCTGGTCTTGGGAGAAAAATATAATATAGGAAATCTACTTGGAAATTGAAGTAACTGTATGAATTTTTCATAAAATCTATGGCAACTGCGAGAAACCAACATCTACAGCGATGTTCCCTTGATGGATCAAGAAAATAAAGGGAAGTGGAACCAATGAGATGAAGAAAGGTTGTGCAGTAATTATAGATTTACTAGAGCAGGCAAGGGTGGGTTGGGCTTCTTGGCTCTGCTCCTGGTTCTACTGCCGTGGCTTTGGCAGGTTACTGATCTCCAGTTCAGAAGACACAACATGGTCATGGAAGCAGCCCTCTTAATTTCAAACAGGCTTAAAATTATTTACACATGGAAAAATAGGAGGAGCTGGTGAGCTATAGATCCGGTAGATTCAGTTCGTGGCAATTATGAAGCAAACCATCTGTATGCATTACAAGACAGACAAATAATGATGAACATGGATTTGTCAAGAACAAATCCTATTAAACCAATATGATCTCCTTTTACAACAAGGTAATAGGCATTATACAAAGAAGAGAAGTATTAAAAAGTCATATATTTTCATTTTAGTAAAGCTTTAGACAATGATTCTTGTGAGTAAGCAAGGACAGTACGGTCCAAATTGAAAACCCCATGGTGTCAGAAAAGGCAGGGCTGAGGAAGAATTATGGCAAAATGGGGCCATTATCAAATGGAGAGATGTATTGAAAAAGGTTTCTCAAGGGTCTGTCCTGTGTCTGATACTCCTTATAAAACAACCAAAGAACAGAGTAGAGACTAAGCTTAACGTATTTGAAGAGGACATGAAGAGGAGAGCAGATAAAAGAGTGTTAGAGAACAGAATTAGAATTCAGAGGGCATTTGTCAAACTAGTGATGGGGTTTTTTTTTTTAAGAAAAACACAGAAGATGGTATTCAATAGGTGCAACAGACATAGCATCATCAGTTCCCCAGATGCAGGAAGGGGAAAAGTAAACAGGATTACAGTTGCCTAGAAAAAATGTAGAGTGAATCACAGGCTAAGCACGAGTCACCGCTGTTGTGCTGTTGTAAATAGGAAAATGCCATACAAATGGGGCAGAAACAGGAAAACAGCATGAAAAATAGGCAAAGCAATTATTTTGCTCTACTACCCCATGGTACAGCTTAAATTTTAGTGTATGGGGGTTTTTTTTCAAAAGTTTTTCACCTGAATCATTCTTGGCTTGAGGAATTGTGTTTCCAGAATGGCACTGGGTGTCTGCAGAAGACTGCAGGAGAGTTCAAGCTTGATTACCAGTCTAGAAAAGATTAAATATCAGGTTATCAATGGGACTGCTTGGAATAATGAGGAAAAGAAGATACAGGGCTTTTAAATATGGAAAATACTGATACAGGGAGGAAGCAAAGAGTCTATTCTGCAGGCCAGCAAAGACAGACCTTTCACTAATAGACTGAAATTGCAGTAGGGGATATATTCTGAGCATACATTAGAAAAAAAGGCCTCTAGTGATAAGGGTAGAGAAACACTGAGAAAGATTGTCTGAGGAGATGGCAAAAGCACCACACTGGGAAGCCTTTAAGAACAAGATTGAAAAAACAGTTATGTTACAACAAAAGAATAGTTGATCCTGTCTTGCGGCAAGGAAAAGGACGAGAAAAGGTGATTTCTTAAGGTCATTTTCAACCTTATGCTTCTTAGCTTTTTTCTGTTCCTCAGATTTCCCTGGTATACCTCACAAATTGAAACAGAAGTAGGAAGAGGTCTGGTTTGGATGTCCACAAAAATTTAGGCAATAGCTGCAAGCTTGAAGGCATTCAGAAAACAGTTCTGGAAAGGCACTTACACAGTGCAGAATTAAAGTTAATCCATACAGTTTGTCAAGAGAAGGTGAAGGAGTAAATCTGCTGCATTTTACAACCATCTTCAAAAGGAAGATATTTTAGTTAACAAAAAGCAGGCTTGCAATGGACAGATGCTGCAGCTAGATGAATTTACCTTTTCAAACAACATTTATACTTCTATCAGTGTTTTTTTTTCACACGTTAAAGTAGTGTGGTACATGTTAGGGCAACTACTGAGAAATCTTCAAAAGTACAATGATGGATTTGCCATTTTTCAAAAATAAATAAATAATAAATTTTATTCTTTGAAATAAAATGGAGATGTCTTTTTAAAAAACAACTACAGAAAGACCTTTGTCTGGGAATGGCCGGAGGAAATTCTACAGCTTTCAATATTCAGGTTAGACAAGACAATCATAATAATCTCTCTGGCTTTCAAATCTGTTTACCCAACTTTGTAGAGAGATGTAATGTTTACAGATCACTGTCAAATCTGCATAAATGGATTAGAAAAGACCATGAATGAGCAATTACTCTTGTGACCTCTATGAGGTATAACATTTACTATTTACCAGGTCATTACATTACAAATTGTCACATTTTTCCTCAGTTTTAACTGCATAGATTAATCTCTTTAGCAGCATCTGGAGTTCCATAGAGTAATATATTTATATTAGCAGCATTATACATGACAGCAAATATATACTATATATTATGGTATATACAGCATAAGTTATATACATGTGACATATATAGATAGATATTTTTTAACCGCACTAGTTTTCTTCCTTTTGTTCTAAAGAGGTATGTGGGGTGGTGTTTCTTTTCTCCAGAGGGTCACATCTGCAGTCAGTCACTGTCAGCTTTGTTCTGGAGTCACTGAAGGGGTAGGTGATGGTCACTAAACATCAGCTGGGGAAACCACCCACAGCAGATTCAACAAAGTGCACCACACAGGAAGTTCTTCATTGACAGTATTATCCAGGGCCCCTATAGATCATAAGACTCCTAGATGCCGCTTGTAAAAATAGGAGGATTTGCCTGCGTGGATGCCTGTGAAGGAACTACATACGCCTTTTATAAGGCTTCTGCTCTTGCAGAGTTTAGCCTGGTTGTGCTGTTCTGAAAAATTCCAAAGGACCACAGTCTGCATAGAAACACTGCTCAGCAGCCTTTTAGAAACAGCAGTTTAAAATCTCCAAAGGCTAGGTGACATTTGCACAAGCAAAAGATCTGTCAGCTTGGGGGATTAACATTGGAGAGCTTGACTCTTTTCAAGTTCAGATTCCCTGTTTTTAATGTTTCACCTATTTAGGGGCTTTTCACTTGCGCCAGAGGTGAATGTTCAATCAAATCTGCAACCAAACTTCAGTTTGGCACTGCAATTTCTCACTTGAACTAAATCTAAACTCATGGTTGTTTATCATGGAACCCTCTGGAGAGGCAGTTCCCTTTATGGACTCCTACAAAAGTCAGTGGGCTTTTTGCCCAACCACCCTCTGGGAGAAAAACCTTTTTCCTTACACCCAACTTAAACCTCCGCTAGCACAACTTCAAGTCGCTTCCTCACGTCCTGTCGTTGCTGTCCGTAGTCGACGCTGTTATTATTATGG
>VYZQ01000797.1:88427-102539 GCA_013400655.1 Mystacornis crossleyi
CCGCGCGGCCCCCGCCGGGCGCTGCGGGGCACCTCCGGCCCCTTCCCTTCCCCCCCCGCCTCCCCGGGGCGGAGGCCGTCCCCCTCCCTTCGGCTTCCCCCCGCCTTCCGCTCCCCGGGCGGGGTCGAGCGTCGCGTCCCGCCCCGGCCCCGGGGGGACGGAGCTGTCGGCGATGGCTTTCGGGGCGCAGGGGGCGTCGCTGGGCTCCGGCCTTCTCGCCCACAGTGACTTCCCGACTGTAGCAGCTCTTCCTCCTCCCCAGCCCCCTGCCAGGAGACGGGGCGCTGCCGGCAGGGCGGGAGGTTCCTGCCACCAGCGGCTTCCCCCGGGGGCACACGGTGTCCTGCTGGGTGTCGGGCCCGTGCGAGGTCGGGCCCGGGCCGGGGAGCCCTTCCCAGCGCTGGTGGCGCCGTCCGTGCGAGCCAGGGCCCGGCAGCAGCAGCTCCGTGGCCTTTGGCTCTGTCTCACGTGTCTGACAGGGGCCTGCGGGGCTCCGGGGCCCACTGGGCTGCACGGGCTGGGCCAGAGCTGTGCGAAATAACAGAGTCAATTAGGTTGGCAAGAACTGCTGGCATCATTCGGTCCGACCCACGCGAAGTGATAGAGTCGTTCGTCTCTGTGAAGTGTGGGTGTGCTGGGTGAGGGTTAGAGGAAATAAGCAGGGTAGAGAGGTGAGTCAAAGCTGATTACTTGCAGGATTCATCTTTTTTTTTTTTTAGTTTCTTTCTTTTTAACTTCCCTATTAGCTGTGCCGTCAAGTTTCAGATGCAACTTCTTAAAATGACTGGGTACCTAGGCAAGTGCAATAAGAAAATAGCAGGGTAAGGAATGTGGAAGAACTTGAAATAACATGCTGTTTGAGAGATGGTTGCTGTCATTCGTATCTGTCTGGAAGTATTACACTTCTCAGGGACTTAATTTTTTTTTTTCCTAACTTCCTACCCAATTCTACGTTTCTGCCTCATTTGGACTGTATTGCAGTCCAGAAGTGTCCATGAGCTGGGTGACCAAACATCTTTCCTCCTCGCCTCTTCAATATCCTAGTTAGGAACCTGGAAATGATCTCTTAGCAAGGGGTAGATGTCTGAAATTTGGGATGATCTTGTTTCCAAAAGGGAGTTTCCTGTTCTGTCCAGTTTTACTGTTTTTTAATATAGTCTTTCTTCTGCAGTTTCCTCACTCATTGTGGATTAACAGCTTCTAGCTACAGACTCAAACTTTGAGTCAAAAGCCAGTAAAATATTAAGCTCTCCTAGCTCTGACAGGACATCAGATTATATCTAAATACTCCAAATATTCATTATTTAATATGTAGTTAAAATCATAATCTCACTTCAATTTTCCAGCTTTTCTGATTGTTCTTATAACAAGTCGCTTTTCTCCTTTAATGATTACTCTTGTTCCATTGCCCTAAACTTTGTTATGTGTTTGCTTTTGATAATTTGTTTTTGTTTATGATAAAGTTGTCAGAACAGCTAAAGGATGTAAATAAACAAACTTGTGGCTTAGAAAAACAGGTCTGTTTTCTTTCTTTACATTTTGCTCACCTGAAGAAGGAACCCTATAATTCTTACTTCCCTATTTTTATAGTATCTTATCACAGCCTGCACTGACCCAGCAAGAAGCAGCACGGGGCATGTCTTGTTGCTGATTTCTTTCCTATGGATAGCTTAGTTGACAGTTCTTGTGGTTTATGCCCACTCCTTGGACAACAGTGTTTTTGCTTAGATGGGATTTCTGTTGTCTGCAGCATCATTTAAAACAGATGCAGTTATTTTCATTACAGTGGTTGGACTTATCTCAGTGAAAACTGAGTTGTAATGGTTAAGGGCAGTCTTCTTTAGGGAAAACATAATTTTTAGGATGTGTCAGAGGTGAAGCAATTTAATTAAAAGCTTGTTATCCATCAAGCTTATGCTGGCTTTTTAAAAAAATGTATAAGTGTCTTGTGCTTTTATGGACTTTATTCAATAAATGAAAATATTTTTACAGACTTGATAGTTGGGGGTTTTTTTTAATGCTATAATTGCTGCTTCATATTTTAGAGCTGAGTAGCAGTCTAGGTTAATGGAATTCCAAATTAATAAAAAAAAAAGTTCTACGTCATGAACAATAAAAAAAATTTAAATTGTAGGATTTCTTCTGAGTATGAGCAAGGGTTTTATGCTAGCTGTTGAGAGCGTTTGAGGCAAAACCGGACAATAAAGACACTAAAATCTGTAATTCACCAGTTGTTTTCCTGAGGCCCTATTAGAAAGAAACTGTATCCACTGATACAGTCCATTCTTTATTATGTTGCTCTTCCCAGAGAAGCTGGACTAAAGCAAAATAAGTAGGTTGACTAGAAAGGCAGAGGCCACTGACCTCTTTTATTAATCAAAACTTTCAGATATGTTAAACCAGACTTAATCAATTTCTTTTAATGTAGTGGTATGTTTAGCTGTAAGTTCAGTAAGTCTTAATCACTGTACTTGAAACTAAACATCAGTTGTGAGTTACTTTAATGCTGTTTATTCTGCACTTTTTGGCTTTCCAACTTCACTTAAAAAAAATGAAACCAACCAGGAATGAAAAGAAAAAAGTATTTATCTCAATAGGATGGTGACAGAAGACTGAATATAAAAGGTGTTCTTAAAAACACAGATTCTGACAGCTATGGGAAGTATCCCTGGAATAATACACAGAGTTTTGTACGCCAGGACAAAAGCCCATGAAGCACATACAGACACTACCTGCGTGTATTTTGAATGCCTGTAGGTCACTATTTATTTATGCGAACGGGCAAAGAAAACCTTCTGCAGAAGAAGTCAGAAGTACTTCATTTTACAGTCACGGATGGGAAAATAGTACTCAGAAGACTGTGCACGTTACAGTGAATTTATTTTCTATGTCAGTTTTTCAGACAGAGTGGAACCTACTGCCGTCCTTAAAAGCCAGCTGAAGGTTCAAAATCCGAAAACAGCTGAATTAGTATCTTTTAGCAGAAGTCAGATGTTAGCTCTTCAGCTTAACTTTGACCTTCTGTCTTAGACCACCTACATTCTGTAAATCTGGGCTGTGCAACATTGTCTTTCAAATTGCTTTTCCCAGGGGAGAAATATGGTGTTTGGTAATGGAGGGAATCTTGTTTGTAAAGGTGCTTGGAGGATGAGGGATGATGAGAGAGCACATGCACAGTGTAGTCACGTCAGATTCCTGTTTCATCTTTTGTGCTGAACGTGAAAGCAAGGGTCTGTGTTTACAGCTTGCAAAGTATGAGTTCAAAAATCTGGCTGATAAAAATTTTTGTACCTTACCCTGAAAATAATTTTAGGGAATTTCAATCAGCATTTCAGTTGAAAAGCACTTGGATTATTCTCCCAGTGTCAGAAGTTATAAGGAGAATGGAAAGGCAGCAGGGAGAAGAAATCATTTCTGTGATGTTCTGGAGGGGGAAAAAACCCTGAAGCAAATTCCCTAGAAACCAAGTAATGACAGAAATGCCTGCAAATAACTAGTAATTGTGTGATTGCCGTGTTACAGGCTTTGCATGGGGAAAGGTAAACTATGGATTTAGCATTTTAAACAACACCGAGTCGTACACCTCACTCCTCTGGAGAAAGTCTTTGTAATTGTACTTTTTATATTATTTTGGAAGTATTTAGTGCTTTTTCTCCAAAAAGAACTTGGTCTGTGTAGTCTTTCCTTGTCTACAGACGTTATTAATCTGCAGAAAGTGCGTTCAGGATTTTCATTAGAAAATACTGTGATTACGCCTGGTGCTGAGTGTGAAAGCCCGGTGGTGAGTGTGAAAGCCCATGTTTCCTTTCTAATTTTGTTTGCTTTGTTTTTAAGGAAAACAAAGTTTCTGAGACACCAAGTCCTTAATGGGTCTGGTTTTCCCTTGACCTTAACGAAACTTCAGATTCCCAGATTTTCAGTTTTATTCTCAAAGGCAGAACTTAGGCTATATTGTGCAGAAACCAGTGGGGTCTCTGGCAGTGTAAAAGCGTCTGTGGATCAGATTACAGTATAAATAAAGGATTTTTAGGTATATTTAGACTTTCTTTTTTTCCTTTGACATTGTTGATAACCCAAAAGCGATGTATCCCATATTTGGAAGTTCATCAAAAAGCCTGCATTAGTTAAAGATTTAAGGCTATGCTAAGCAAAAGTTCCTTTTTAAATAGCCACTTTATTATCGAGGTCAAATTAAACTGATTTTTTGAGACACTCATAAAATGTCTCAATTTAAAAAGTAATTACTTTCAGTTTTCTATTTAAGAATTCTGTGAGTCTTGTGAAATTTGGAATCTTGCTGTGGTTTTAACAGGTGTACCTTGCTTCTTGCTGGAAAACTGCACATTGGATTTTTGGCAAAAAATTAAGAAGCTATGTATATAGCAGATGAGTTCTTCTCATGTTTCCTTGGCAGGGGAGGTTGTGTTTCTCACAAGACAACCTCGCTACTCTATAAGCGTGGTACCTCCATACAGGAGCTGGGATTTTAGGTGGATGAGTGGAAGTGAAGACTTAGAGTATGTAAGGCAAAGACAAGCTTTTGTTAGAAAAATACCTGTACACACAGTCTGTCAGGGCAGTACTTGAGTGTGTGTTGGACCATGTGAATTGAGAAAAACGGTGTAATGGATGGCTTGAGCACTTTCCTGAGCAAATGCCAAAAAGAGGTGTTGGGGAGACAAAATGATAAATACAAGAATCTCAGTAACACACGTGTACGTCTCATCTTTTAAATATTTTTGAAACAAAAGGAACTGCCAGAAAAGTCACACAGTAAATGTTAGTGTTGCAGTCCTACCTACAAGCATCCAAGTTAAAACTTTAACCATGTGAACAGTTAATTACATGTAACATGTAATTACAGTGGTTATATAGTTATTATAAAGAATACTGTGTATAGTTACAGGGCTTAGAAAAAAATCTGTGGTGTCTTGTTTCTTTTCTCTAGAAAAAAAAATTCATCCCTTTGGGATTCATTTAGTTTATTTTTCTGAACTTCTGGATCTTTTTGCATGTATTTGCATAAACATATTTGAAAGTTTTTGATGCTCGAAGTATTGTTTTCTAATTTCTGCCTGTGAATAACATAAGATTGAGGGATAATGAGGAATGAAGATTTTTTTACCATTTTCCTATTAACTAAAATGATGTACAAAAAATTAATCATAACTTTAGAACAAAAGATGGATGAATGGCTTAACTGGAGGAGAGTAGGATAATGACTTCTGGATGAAGCAAACATTGCAGAATGCTGGAGGTAGAAGCAGATGTCGGAAGATGTGCTTTGTGAGAATTTAGAAATTAATGGGAGATTTATGGCCATCTGTAATATGGTTTTGTATAAAGCTGAGTTGACTTTTTTACATATATGTTTATATATAGATGTTTAGGACTTTTCTTTACAATGTTGCTAGATTATAGTGGTGTGTCACGTAATAAATACAGAAGCTTTTAACCAGTAGATGAATTAATTTCTGGAGAGTTGCAATGTAATTTATAATGAAAGTAGCGGAAGTTTTGGGGAGAAACATCTGTGTTCAAACTTTCATTATATTTTCTTCTATACTATTGCCCTTTTCTAGGCAAGTCAGTAGGACCAAAACAGACATTCAGAAAACTTAAATTGGTTTGGTTTGGTAATGAATAGATGCTGTAACACTGAATATATCAGCAAAAGTGTTCATTCAAAAACTGGTATAAACCAGCATGTTGATTTAATTAATAAATTGGGGGAATAAATTCTCTTCAGTGTGAAATTACAAAACTTTGAAGCTAACTTTTTAAAAAATGTATGTGATACAGTGACTTTTTTTTTCTCCCCTCAGGGTTTTCACAAAAACAAAAATATATTCATTCAAGTTTATAAGACTGTTACTGACATTTGGATTATTGTAGTTTTGATGGTTTTGTTTAATAGTGGCACTTGGATATTGTCATTGTCACTTAGGTAAAAAGATTTTGAACTGAGGTGAAAATGTGACTGTGGTTCTGGACTGTCCAGATGTGTATGTAGTAAATTAAATTTGTGTGCTGGTGAGCTTGATGGGGGAGGTACGTGTGTTCATGGGAGCAGAGTGGAGGGAAGGAAATCTTTTTTTAAAATAGACTCACTGAAATAGATTTTATGAGTCTTCAAACGTTTTAGTCAGCTTTCTCTGTTTGAACAGGTGACATAATTGGCAGATGAAATGATTTTCTTAGCTAAAAGAAACAAAGAACTCCCCCCCATTTTAAAAGTCTCTGTTCATCTGTATTAGAGGTTATTGTTTGGTTTAATCTATTTTTAGTGTTTTCCTATTTTTACTTCTTGCTGATGAGTTACAAACTCAATGTTGGCTCATTAACTTCCTTCAGGCTGTTTATGGTATACGATGCTGATGAACAAAACTTCATTTTACAGTGGAATGTTTTTGGAGAAAATTCAGTGTTTTGATGTCGTAATAGCATCTGTGTGGTTGATTGTTCTCTGTGAGGAATCTCTCACCTCTCCAAATAAATAACATCTCAGAACTCCTGATGTAAAAATAGATCAATATATAGGTATTTTTCACGTTGTAACTGACAGGATGCTGTCATTTAAAATGTACAAGGAAATGGATTTATACTAGTCTAGATTTTTTTTTTGACATGTGATAGATAGAAGGTTAATTGATGTTAAATGGATGCTTTGTTAGCCCTTCATCAGCTCCTAAACTAGTACAGGAGGAGTGCAAATCATTACTACAAAAGGCCAAGGCCAGTATGTTTTCTTAGTGAGCTTTATAGCTCTTTTTTCTTATCCCTCCCTTCTTTCCCTCCTTCCCAGCCGCACAAAACATAACCAGCTGTAATGATAGGAGGAGAGAGCAAGCAGCTTTTCCAAACACACACACACACACTCTCGCGCTCCGGCCCCCCTCTTTCCTCCTCATACCTCAGCAGAGTGACAGCTTCTAGATGTTGCGTGCGAGTGAGTTCAGCTGGTGCTGTGTGGTCTGGGTGTGTGGTCTCCAGCTCAACCGAGAGGCTGCTAACAGGGTGGATGAGAGAGAGCAACACTGTTTACTTTAATTTATTTCGGATGCCGGAACTGTGCCCGGAGTTTCTCCCGAGCCGGGTTCCACCGTCAGCGGTGTCAATCCCTCGCAGCTGCAGCCCAGGCTGCGGCGGGCGCTGAACTCCTCTGCCGAGGGCTCTCCCAGCATCTGCCCCGGGTCCCAGCCTTTTAATCCCTTGTGACTCAGAAATGTTAATGGCATCGCTGAGTGCTGCGATTATTTTGCTTTCCCTCTGCCAAGATACATCGCCACGAAGATGTACCTTGCTGGGTTAAGGAAAGCGGGACCCCTGAGATGCTGAAGGGACTATGCGGGGACGGCTGTTGTGAAAGCAAAACTGCTGCGCTCATTCCTTGGCCACCCTAAAACTAAAATGTCTAGAGTGCCCTTTGTGGCCGATTGGAATATTCAGGAGCCTTTTGAAAAAGCACAGGATATCGTATGTCATTTAATACTCCAAGTCTTTTTTTGTTGTTTGCCCTCTCTGTCGCAAAACTTGCACATCTTCCCAAATTGGAACTGATTTTTGGCGTGTAATGTTGTCCTGTAGGTTAACATGTTTGTCAGTGTTAATATTGGCTTGAATCAACATGCCGGATATGACAGGGCAAGACAAATGAGGCTTTGTTTTTTCTGTGTGACGGTGAAATTACCCACTTTTTTATGTTTGTTCATCTTTTCATTATAAGTAGCTTAGTGGTGTTATGAAGAGTTTCTTTCCCCCTAAATGTAAGACTCGTGAGCACTTCTTGTTTAAATTGACAAGTCTTCTTTTATTATTTAAGTAAACATGCATAGATTCTTAATATCACTTGGAATTTCAGCATTGTTTAGCTTATTCACTTCCCAGTCTTTTCTGGCAGGCTTGCGGGAATGGACTTTATATTATTAATGCAGTGTTGAAGGCTGTGGAAATTCTAGGGCACTGAGGATCTCCAGAGGGGTTAATAAATGTCAGTTATTTTCACAGTGCTGCTTTTTGGATGCTTTTAATTCTTGGTTTATGTAGATTGTCTGTCTGAATTTATATTTTTGGGGAGATAAAGCACAGAAAAGGTTGTAACAGTGTTTTTCATTGTTTTGTGATGGTTTTGAATACAAACGTCTAGGAAACATTTTGCTTTGTCGTTCTTCTGGGGGTCATTTGCTGTGTCCCTTCACTGACTCTGTCATAGTGTGTTGTACTCAGGGGACACTTTGGGTTTTCTAGTGAAAACAAATTATTAGATTTATGTACTAGAAGCACAAGTTTGTGTAGTTTAAGGTGAAAAGGCCATCACCTACATTCTGGAATCCGAGTATTTATTACTTGTTGAGGGAGGCATGTCATTAATCTTTTTATTTGGGAATCATTTAATGCTGTGATGTTAGTGTATCTCACCAATTGTTTTCAGGTTGGTTTTCTTGTGGTGTTTTTTTAAGTAAACAGCAACATCTGAGGCATACTGTGATTTGCACATGGGTAATGCTTTGCTGTTTCTGCCTCAACATTTTTTAAATTGTATTCTGTCACATATGTATGAATGAGAACAAATAAGGATCTGATACTTGAAGGCTTAAATGCTTGCTTGTAACTTAGTCTTTCTCAATGATGACAAATTGGGTTTTTCTTCCCTCCATTCTTGACAGCTTTGATTCCCTTTGCTAGATGACCGTGGCGCTTGGATTGACCTTGAGTCTGTCTTCCTCCGAGAGAATCTTTTTAAGTTCAGTGTCTGTGACAAAGCATCACTGAAAACTTTAATTAAACTGACTTTTCAGTCACTGGAACCATCTTGCTATTTTGTTTTAGAAGTCAGAAACTCTGTTTTAAAATACTTCAACTGCTAATTTTTCCCACTGGTGGAATTTGTAAGGTGGCAGCATATTGTTACTCATCTTCCAAAGTTCCATGCCTTCAGAATGTTTGTAGTTTTCCTTGGGGATTTGAAATTACGAGCCAGTTTAATATCCTTCAATCCTGAACTTTGGTTGTTCATGTATTTACTATTTTGGTGGTACTTGCAGAGTGTAGTAAAATGTAGAAAGTAGTACTTTGCTTTACAGCACAGGTATGGTAGCTATTGGCATTTTACTTTGGGTTTCTCCTCTCTTTGCCATTGAAAGTCGAATGAGGAAACGTATGTAAGAACTTTTCATTTCAACCAACTTTAAACTGAAGGCTTACAAAACATAAACCCAAAACCAAATAGTCTTGTGCTTTCCCTTATGCTGGGCCATATTTCATTGCTTCATTATTTATTTTAAGGTGGCTTTTCTTAGGAAAAAGAGGGAAGGTGACTTCTCTTTAGCAAGCGTGTAATGCTCAGAATTGTCTGGGTTTTCTTTTTTTTAACCAAACCTTTGTGAGAGGACAGTTTATTTGAGAAGCTGGTGTAAAGATGAAGGTGTTGTTTATGAAAGGCATTTTTCAAGATGACTTTGTAGTAGGTGGTCTTTGCAGAAGTTTTCTAACTCCTTGTGCTTTTACGACAAGAATATGACAGACTAATAGAATAGTATGGGCAAGACCATGGAAGCAGTCAATCAGATATTCACGTTAAATTTTAACCATTTTTACCAGATACCATGAGGAAATTAAATTTTTAAAAAATAGTGGAGAGAAATAAGGAGGCAAAGAGACCTCTGCTAATGTAGAAGATGTAATGTCCGTTGTAAAAAACAGTCTTGTTGAAAGCTCCTCCGTGAACCTGGCTCCTCAGAGGAAAGATCTTGTATAGAAAACTGTCTTTCTGCAATCTCTCCTTGTCTGCATGAGAATCAGTCTTTCAGGAGGAGGGCTGTTTTTAAAAAAGTACTATTTTATGTTTAAAACATATTTTGTAAAGAATAGATTTTATCTTTAGGGAAACATACAGGATTGCAACAAAAGCTCTTAATTTGGTGGTTGTCTTGTTTTGTGAAATGGAAAAGTAATTTTTGGTCATATTTGCCTTAAATATTTTTAAAAGAAATTTAGAAACTTGCCACAGCAGTACAGTGGCTAGTTGTAGTGGTCCATGTAGTGGCTAGGCTTCCCAGTGAGCACCTCAGGCATGTTAGCTCTTGACATCTGTCCTAAGAAGGAGAGGAAATATTATAAATGAATTGAAGGCTCCCAAGAATTTGCTTGATATTTATAGTAATGACATATTACAAAGAGTTCCACTCTTTGAAATAAATGAAAGCAATTGCTATTTAAAAATAATAATAATAGAGCATCTCAGTGCTGTAGTGCTTTGTAATGTGTTGAGATTTACTGTGGTATTCTCATTCCAGTGAGGTATTTTAAAGCAATTCTGCACTAAGTATGGAAATACTTTAGAAGAAATAGTAGATCTCAGGAGGCTCAGCGTTTTTATTACATTTATTTAGCTCATCATGAAAGGGGATCTAGTGCCATTTCTGAAATCCAGAAAAATTTGTTGTAATATTACTTTTGAGTTTTGGTATTGAACAAGCCTATTACCTGTGTGCCTAGGTATTTTGAAAGCAACAATAGCTGCAATGCAAGGGAACTATAACTTTTGGGGGTAGGGGAGAGAGGGATCAACCAAATAATACCACACAAATATTACCACAGTAGCTTCTATTTTACTTGTGTTTCTCAAGGTTTTTTCTTCTCCGTATTACCTGATGTTCCTGAAGATGGCTTTTTTACGTCAATGTTACTGATAATCATTCCACATAAATGTTTACAAAAAATTGCTCCAAAGTAAGAGAGGTGGTTTATGTTGGCTATCTGATATCTAGACACATGCTGCTTCCTGCAGAAGGTGGTTGTGTGTATGGGAGGACGTACACAACAGCTGGAAAGAAACAGTGGTGTTATCTTTGAGCTCTGCTGAGGATCTGTGAGAAAAACTGCAAAGACTACGTATATAAGATTATGAGCAATAAATGCAGTTTATTCTCCTCCCTCTTGGTAAAATTAGTAGGGACCTGATGCTTCTCTAGCACCATTTTTGCACAGGAATCCAGAGGAAACTTCAGTTTCTGAAAGGTCTGAACTTCATGTGTGCATCTTGTGTAGGAGTAAACAAGACTTCCCTTGTACTTTGGTGTTCTGTTTCCTCCAGTTGCTACTAGGTTTGGCAATGAGAGCTGGGAAGCTTATTTCTGTTATGCTGCCCACTGTTTTGTCAGGTTGTGGTGTAGTGATGTAGTTTTGAAAGCAGCACAGGTGAGAGGAAAGCTGGGCAAGCCTTATGACTCCAGCATTAGGGATGTTGACAGAAGACGAGGTCTGTAATTTTCACGTGTGGTGAGGAAGTGGCTCAAGAGTAGTGTAGATGGGGTATCTGGACAAGAAGGCTTGGAGCAGGGAATGTGGGGTACGAGGAATTACCAAGGTGTCTGGATTTGAAAGGAGGATGGCATTGTAACATCCCTCTCCCTTCCTGCTTGAACTGACGGGTAAAAAGTCAGAGGGACAACCGACAGGATAGGGGCAGGAGATGGTTTTTCTGCAAGATGGGGACCTGGCCTCAGTTTTGGAGTGAGGCAGGGACAATCTCTGTGTGAGGAGGAAGAGAAGCCACTTCTGTGAAAGAAACAGGAGTAGGGCACAGGCACAGAGCACAACTTTCTCTTCCATAGCTGGAGATGACTGTCAGCTGACTTCTTTTTAATCTGCTGAAACAGTTCTTTCCTTCCGTGCTGTTCTATCCACATGGTTATAATCTGCATCTGTTGACTACTTGCCTCTCCAGCCTCACGTTGGGTTCATGTAAAAGGTTCCAGTATTTTACATGTTAAGAGGACCCATATAATACTATATAACTTAATTCCTTTTTCATCAGATTGTTGTTTGTAAAAAAAACAGAGAAACCAATGTTTTGTTAAACACATTATGTAGTTTTTAATGTTGTGAAGGCAACCAGTCAAGAAATATTATGAGGTTTGCCAGGTAAAGATACAAAGCCAAACTAGATGTACATTGTGTGTGTTACCATGGGCCCTTACCAGCCTTCCTTCATACACTGGACATGGCTCATGTACTCCAACTTACTGTGTTCTTGCTTGTTCAGCATGAATTTGCATCTCTTACTAATTGCATGCTGTTCAGTCTGAAAAGTTCTCTGAAGATATTAATACCTCTGTTTTGTTCAAAGTATCTAAATGCCTTTTCTGTGTTAATGAATTTGTTTTCAAAAACAGCTTTGGAGATCAATGATAGCATTCCTGTTTTAAATATGTGAAACTAAGAAACAGACATTTAAAATCAGATGTGTTTATAGAATTGGCGTTGTTTAGGACCTCAATATTTCAGAGCATTTTGCAGTATTCCCTGTGTTCAGGAGGCATTTCAAACTGTCTTAAGGTGTGGCTGTGGGCTCTGAAGATGGATCAGAAAAAAAAGCAAAGTTTTATTATAGCTGACCTGCTATGCACCTGTGGTATGGACAGACAGAGACAGGAGATCTTGTTCTGAGGGCAGCATTTTTTTGCTTTCAGCATGAGCTCTACCTCCCAATTCCTGCCTTTTCTATTTCCATCTTCATTTTTGGTGTGTGTTCCAACTTTGGAATATGAAGAAAGAAAGCAGTCAGTGGGAGCTTCTTTCATTCTCATGTCAGATCTAGGTACTACCACTGAAAAGTGTGGGGAGGCTGTGTCGAAGCATGGGGTATGTTGGCAAAATGAGAGTATTTTGTCTATGTGGAAGCAGCTGAAACAAGTGTGTCTTAATTCTAGTATTTCTTATCTGCAGGTGCTTGGAAACTGCAGGTTTGCTGCAATTTGTTGTTAGAGATGGTTTACAGAGTTTCTGGGTTTCATGGGCTTGACCATTTGCAAGTAAGAGTAGAAAATACATCTCGATTCAAAAAACAATAGCTAAGAGGAACCTTGGCTTATATTCCACATATCTTTTACCAATCTGAACTTGCAAAGTTGTTTACACTGAAGTGTTGTGTATGCGTAACTGAGGTTTTGGAATGGTGATGGTATTTAGTAAATGTTGTAAATATAAAGAAGTTTTTGGGACACACTTCAGGTTATACTTTTCATATGTATATGCTCAGCTTCTTATAGCTGTTTATAGCTGCAGAGCTGCACAAGGGAAACTGCTAATAAACAATAGGATTTTGTGATCAGTTGCATAGTAAACTAAATGTAGACCACATAACATGGGTACCATATTTGTGTTTGAGCTACAGAGCTTATTAATGACAGAGATAATTAAACTGGTCTGAGTTGACTCAATTTCAGGCACAAAGGAATACTCTTCTGGAAATGTTTCTTCAATAATTTTATGTACATTTTTGNTAAAGATTTTTTTTTATGTAATTAGTGGGGTTTTAATTTATTATTTCTTGATGAACAGATAAAAGCAGCTCAGATTGCAGTAACTGAGCAGTCATCATGTCTCGAGCACGGCAGCCCCCACTTGTAACCGGTATCTCTCCCAATGAAGGCATCTCATGGACAAAAGTGACAATTAGAGGAGAAAATTTGGGGACTGGACCTACAGACCTCATAGGTAAGTTGAAAAAACGCCCTTTTGGTACTGCAGAAGGTAACATTTTGGATATGATTAAATTTTTTGCATGATAGAATCTGTGTTGAATGCTATGAGTAATGCCCTTTCCACAAATACACGCTGGAATCCATAAATTCAGGGATGCTGCCTGGTGTGTAACTAATCAGACTGACTGTACGTTTTTAGACGAACCCTTAATCTGACTCAGCATCCTGTGCTGAACGTGAACACGAAGAGTGAATGCTTAGTGCAGTGTACTAGATGATGGTATACGTAATGTGATGCTCCTTTGTTACTTTCTCAGGAACTGAGAATTTCTGCATTGAAATTTTCATGTCAGAAGTGCTTTCAGTGTATTTAGAAAGCCACTGGGGCTGGTATTCCTTGAATTAGTATGAAGTCAGTTTGTGTATCCGTAGCAGTTGTGAGAAAGCAGGTTCAATGATTTAGCTACACAATATGTGAAGAACCCTGTTCATTGCTGTTTTGATTTTTAACATGGTAATTGTATTTGAATCATCATAGCTCTTGCGCTGAGGGAGGGGATGACGTTTTCACTAATTCTCCTGGTCACAGAGCTTGTTCGTTACTGCTCTGTTGCTTCCTTTTCAG
>VYZQ01000798.1:1784-18030 GCA_013400655.1 Mystacornis crossleyi
ACTTGGGGAGAGCATCACCCAGCAACAACCAAAACATTGCGGTGTTACCCTCATTATTCCCATACTAAATCCAAAACACAGCACTGCACCAACCACTGAGAAAAAAATCTATCCCTGATGAAACCAAGACAATGCAGCTTCACAGGAAAAATACTGGGAAGACATAAATAGGAATTTCAGTTTAGGGACACTGTTGTAAAAATAGCTTGTAAAAGTATAGATTTATGCAGGTTGAGAGGATGTCTTGATTATATTTTCTCCACCTTATTCTGACTGCCCTTTCAATCCAACACTCTCTCTTCTTGTTCATCATTCACAGTGCAGTTATTCCTTCCTTGGACCTCTTATATTTTTCCTCAGCCTTCACGTTCTCCCTTTTACCCTACAATATCTCACTCCATTTTCACAACACCATCCCCTAGAGCTAGCTAGGGAAAACAAAAAATAGGGTGAGAGCCTTAATTGTAAGTTTACTGTGCTTTTCCTTTCTACACTGATCCCAAAACTTCTTGGTCTTATAGACAGACATTCTCTTTTTCAAAAAGCCGACTTCTCCAAACTTGCATAAAGCCCTGTGGTCAGCGGTCTGGATTCTTGGAAACTCCACAGTTTCACTGCGCTGGCCATCCTAATTCTCCTTGGTATCAACAGCATCAACTCAGCGAGGGATCTAAAACACATCTGCCAGAGGCTGCAGTAGATCAATGTCAGGGGGTGACTTTATGCTGTTATATCCCATCACACCAGTCTATGCCCAGACATGATTTCTGTGCCTTTAAAACAGAGCCCAAGAGAGAAAAGAAACAGTTTTTCTAAATTTGGCTAAACCGGTACAATCATGCACAACTTTAAAGAGTCGGAGATCTACAAATTCTGTCCCCAAGGAAGCATGGTCTGAGTGCAGATTACACTGCCACAGTGGTCATAAATAAGTCCCAAATATTGTCTTTCAGCATAAGGAAAAGATTCTTCCATCACACCTAGCACACACACGGCAGCAGATGCTCTGACCTGACACATCTTTGTATTCATCCCAATAATCTATAGAAAAGAGTAATAATAGCATCACCGAACAAAAAGGTGCTCTTTTCTTAAGAATGATGAGCTCCCAAACTGAATGGTATCGAAGGAAACACTCTATCAGAAAACAAAACCTGTCTTTTTCTAGCAGATGCAAAAGAGCTCTGAAGTTTGCCTGCTTTGCCTATAGCACTTTAAAACACCCCTTTGTACAGGATTCATTTACTTCAACCTTGTTATCAGCCCATCTCTGCTCATCACCGGCCATCATTAAGCTCCTTTAAACTCTAAAGGTTAATTACAACATAATTGTTCCCCTTAGAGTGACTGATACATAGGTATACCAGTTTTCCCCATTTAAGCAACAAATGAAGAAATAAAGAAAGAAATGGAAATGAACTATTCTTATTTAGGATCAGTTCTGAAAGAACTTTCTTAAATATTGATAGGCAATTCCTATGTCAATAAAATCTAACCAATGCCTATATAATTTACATAAAGCAGTGGGCTGCCTTGAAAAGGGGTTTTTAAGGAATTATGGGGAGGGAGAAAAAATACCCTTGTGACCCATATTTTTCACATCAGATGCAAAATACAGCAGTAACTGTCAAAGCGCAGCTGCAGCAGCTGAGCAGTTTATGGAATTTCTAAGTAGGATTAGCAATGGATTTCAACTTTGCTACTCACACAGGCACACACAGCTTTAATCTGGAGTGGAGTTCCCACTCTGCTTATCTGCACATCAGTCTGATATGGAAAAGTGCAAGTAAGTCACAACAGAAACAGAGAAACATCTCCTCTCACCCATCTCCTCAGGATCACAGACTTCAGTTTTTGTTCTTTGGCTTTTAGATTTAGTTTCCCACCACAACAGATGAGAGATTCAAAAGATGTGGCAGATCAGCATTACAAATACTGAGACCACTTCTGGGTGGCAGACTAAACTTTATGTATAGTTTAAAATGTTAATTATTTAATTCTAATATTCAGTCATTTTTATTATATTTGTGGTTTATTTGCATTGTGAGTGGCAGGTAGGGCAATTTCGACTCTTAGTCTAAAGAGAGGCCATGAGATAGGAGACTGGAAGAGGCTGAGGGACTGATATTCAGTCTGATTAATAAGACAGAGAGCAGGAGTCATGCTTTTTTAAAGCCCAAGATATATTTTTGATGACGTAAAATCAAATAATCATATTAAGACAGAGCTTGAGATTCAGTGACAGTGTAGACATGTCAGAAGTCCATCTGTGAGGAAAAAATGACAGAGGATGAGTATGTGAAGCAGTGAGAACATAATATCACTGATAATTTAGTGGGAGACAGTATAAAGATCTCCCACTTTAATCTGAATAGCCAGTGGAGAGGCAGCTGTTGGTGGCAGATGTGAATAAAGTGTCAGTAATAATCACCATTTTAGAGACATAATGTGTATTCCACAGGCAGCAGGGGAAAGGGAAAAGTCTGGCGATGAGAAAGACACAAAATTTTGAGAGCACATTGAGAAAGAAACAGGCAAGAGGAAAAGGGAAGGTATGACTCTGAAATAAAGACTTGTGCAGTAGGTTGAAAAGAGAAAGAAATAAAGGTCTCAGTAAAAAGAAAATTAACTACTCGAGAGAAAACAGACATTACAATGCAGAGCAAAATGTTGTGAAAGGCATGGGAGAGTACAACACAGATGATGCTTGTGAAACTTGTTGCCCCAACGAAGAGGAATAAAGAAGCCATCTCTTAGACAAATGAATAGGGAAAAGCGGAGAAGGGTTTTGAGAGGAAAAAGAAATTGTTCTTGTCAGCAAACATTTTGACATTTTGTAAATCTGAATTAGCTTAGATTCATTGGTACCAAATTTGGAGAGTGAAATTTCTGTTAGAGATTCAAAATCTGTGAAAATCTGATTTTAGATAAAGAGCATTTCCAAATGCTTATGTCCTGAATTACAGATTGAAGCATATATCTGGTCGGACATAAACCCAGAATATTGCCAGCACAATTAAACATTTCAGAAAAGGACATCTCAAGTTCTAAAACCCTGTAAAATCCAAGAGAAAATATAAAAAACTATTTTCTCTGCTAATCTCTTTTCTAATTTAAATAAAATTTTGGGTTTCAAAGGTAGATTTTTGTTTTCATTTCCTCTCTAAAATATTAAAGCGAGTTGCTTGTCCTTGCAACTCCTGAAATTAAGAGACGAAATTTGCTTGCATGCAAGCTGTGAGTGTTTAGGTTGAGTTTCTGGCAGAAACCACATCAAATGTGCGTGTCCACAGTACTTTTTGATAGGTGCTCAAAAGTCCTACTAATATCACAGAAGATGTGATAAAATCCAGATGAAAACATTGCACTTGGGAAAAACAATCACTCAGTTACAGGAAAGGAAACAATTGGCAGATGTTGTTCTCACTCTTTTGAAGAGCCTTGAGTTTACAATCATTTTCTCATACACATCTCTGATAGGAACATCTTTGGAGCAGCCACTGCCTTTTGTTTGAGCAGCCAACTGCACCTTAAACAAGATTTACGCTCACAAGCTCGAGGTTAGAAATATTTGGATTTATTCCTGTAGTATCTGTTGGCCTTGATCAAGTTGACTTTGTTATTAAATCAATGCCATATATTTAAATATCTAATGAATCCAAATATTTATTGAGAAATCTTATCTTTGTTTCTCAAAATCTTGTTCTGTGTTGCACTGCCAAATTGAGCATATTGTTGGATCAAATTAGTAAATAAGTAATCTTGTTGGCAGAACTCTCAAGAATCTTGAAAAACACTTGGTTGGGTATCTATTAAAACTTCCGACTGCTTAAAACGTTTTTCTATTATTTTGATGTGTCAAGCACCAAAAAAATATTACTCGTTTATTTCCCACGTCAGTCTGCCTCATTGTGCAATTTTAATTTTCTGTTTCCCCGCCTACAAATGAAAATATAAAGTAAGCGTGGTAGAGAAATTTAACGCTAATTGGTAGCAAAAACAGCATCATCATTTAAAATCACACCATGGCATTAAACTTTGTTATGATAAAGCAAATGAACTGGAGTTCATTTTGCTTGTGAATCACTTAGACCTTTCACTTCAGATGAAGAAATAACAAATCTAGAGTTCATGCAATCAGGTAGTCACACAAAATTAACCAGTCACCAGCAGAATTAATGGAAATGTGGAATGAAGATTTCTTCCTGAGCAAAATGAGACTAGACACTTGGGAATATGTTTAATCTCACTAGGACAAGGTGGTGCAGTTACAACAAAACAGTGGAAAATGACAGGAAAACCCAATAGGCACTTAGAGCGAGTCTGGACATATCCAATTTTTGACAGAATGCTTTTCTTCTATTACCATGCTTTATAAGTTATTCCTACATGAACTGAAATATTCTGCAGGTTTCCTGCTGGAGCTGTATAGGGACTTCTCTTCACAAAGGAGAAAAAACCCAGTCCAAATCCCTGTTCAGTCACTGGCTGTACTCAAACTCCTGCAAAGCATCACGTCTTACCATAAAAAAAAAAAAGCACACAGCTGAAATTTGGATGGCTGGTGACAAACCAAGCTCAGAAAGCAATGACTTGAGAAAGCTTGCTAAGTTTCCTTCAAGAAGACAATTATTCAAAACTCACAGTTAAATAAGCTAACAACTCCCACCATCCTTTTGCTCCATCATTTCATTTGGGGCAGTTGAATATGTGCAAAGGCTACAGTTTGCAGTATTTTGTGCAAAGTTTCATTAAGGTATCTATGCAAAGGAACAGCTTTTTCAAAAACATTAACAAGTGACTACAGCTGCTTCACCAGAGCTTTCTCATTAGAGCAAATGATTTTGCAGCACTTTCTTTACTGTCACACATGTCCCATCCAGCGTGAGAGGGGATGCACACTCTGGTTTTTAAATGCCAGCCCAAGGGAAACAGAAGAACATGTTAGTGGCCTACCTACAAGTGTACTCTCTAAAGACCCCTGGGTCAAAAAAAAAAAAGACATTCTGTAGTCATACTGGCACAATGAATTCAGTTCAGTGACCACTTCACTGCTTTTAGCACAGGTATGCAGAATTCTGCTATAGGATCTTAGAACCATAACTGGCTGTAAACATTAGTAAAACCCTCCTCAGGTTCTGAGAACTATAAATGATTTACACAAGCAAGCTTCCAGTCTTGAGAAGGGATATGCCAGAGAATTACTATGTCCAGTAAGACTGAACAATTAAGATGAACTTTGCATAAAAATCTTCCAGGTGAAGTCAGAGCTCTCTGTCATGAGGATGGCACCACTGGCCTTGCTGATGCTGCCCTCCTTTCCTTACCAAGGCTGATTCTGACCAAAACACAGCCTCGGAGGTGCCCAGGGCTGGGGCTATGCCCACCACGGCTGTCCCTGCCTTGCTCCCTGGCTGGGGGCAGTGGGACAGGCCCTGGTTCTCCCCACGGGGACCCCCACCACTGCTCCTGGCATTGCTAAGAGCAAAAGGACAAAACCTTGCAACAGTGTAAAGCTGGTAAAATAAAAGCAACTCATTAATGAAAGCTTTCAGGTGCACAAATACGGCTCTGCGCACACGTGATAAAGAACCACTACAATTTTTATAGGGTTAAATAATTAATATATCTAGCATGTACATCCAATAGGAGACCAATTGCCCCAGTAACCCACCCTTTGGTCAAGCCCCTTGGAGCTGGCCCAGGGTCTTCTTCACCCCATTTCTTGTTATATCTCTTAAGTTCTTGTGGAAAATAAAAATGTCCCTGTCAGAAATTCTCTTCTTAAGGATAAAACTGTACAGAATTTCAAGAATTTAGTAGTAAGGATTTGCTAAACGGTGAGAGAGGGCAGGAGATATACTAGAAGCTACACAAATATATATAAAAAGTCCACAAGGCTACAAATACATGAAAAATAAATAAAAAGCTGAAAAAATCTTAGGCATGACTAGTACCCTGGCCCACACGGAGCTGCTGGCCCTTACTGCACACCCACAGGAAGACAACATCAAGGTCTTCCCCCCCATCTTCCCCTCTTCTCTAACCCACATACACTGAACATTTGAGATACACTACATGCTTACTCCAGCTTGATTTCTTCTTGCTCCAAAGACTGCTCTATCAGGTCCTCTAATCAGTACAATCAAGAGTCCACTTATTACTCTCTAAGCACATGTTGCAGTTGTTAGAATTACAAATGGGAAAAAGGAACAGTAAACCCCTTTGCTAGTTGTTTTCAGTATTCATCCATTTCACTGTAATATTTTTAGCTTGCTGCTTACTATTATTCACTTACTCCAAAGCTGAGACTTGTCAAAGCTTTCAGGAACTGTGGGTGAAAAACTCCTTTCAAGACCTTCAGCTGGGGACAACGATGGCTTTGCCCTTCATTTGCAAAGCACCTCTCAGGACAAGCACAATGCATTTCTAACAATTCAAGCAAGACTGTTCTAAAGCAACTTTCTTTATTGCTGTGTGAAACATCATTTTCTGCACCCTTCAAAAAGGCCCCAAAAATGCAATTCACCACAATAATCTTATTCACAATGTATCCATTCTTCTTTTCCATTTACATTTGAAAGTACTGCTCTTGGACTCCACCACAGAACGGTATTCACAAGATTAAGCACTTCTGTCCATTGAAAGGATACCTTTTAAAAAGTGAAGACTTTGGTTCTAATTGAAGAGAACTTAATTTCTTCAACATGTTCCGCTATCTACCTTTATAAACTCTGCTCCAACAGCCCCGATTAGGTCGTTTTTAATCTAGTTTTTCTTTACTGAGTGATTACAAGACAAGTCACTCAGAAGATACATCGTGTAGGGAACAAAAAAACCCCACATTTAGGCTTGGGAATAAGCTGTACAACAACAGGGGAGTTAAAAAAGAATGACAAAACCATTATGTTTCAAGACAAAAGAATGATGTGTGGAAGTTGGCTAAATCAATAACTAATTGTAAAGTATGCATCCAGTCCTAGAGGTGATCCAATAATTGAAATCTGCTGCTGGTCACCTGAGTCCTGTTTAGCAGGGTCAGCTCATAATTCAAGTGACTTTTGCACTTCTCATTGATTTTATTTAGCAGCAGATTTGTGGTTCAGATAAGACGATTCATTCCTCAGCACTGCTTCAGATTCAATGAAAGCAGTTAAACTTGATTAAATATGTTTGTATTTAATCTTTAAAAACTTGCAAATAAGAATCTTTTTTGACCATATACTAATAACAAAACTGTGCACAATAAAAACCACTGGGTTTATTTTCCTCTTTAAGCTTACAACATTCACAGGAATATTGTATTATTTTCATGATTTAAAAAAAGTAAGTTGATAATCTTTTTCTGTAAATTTTAGTTATCAAGGACAGTTAGAGCAGTAGGAGATGAAGGTAAAAAGAGAGAATCTCCAGAAATTAGAGAAGTTGTCTCAATTACAGAATCACATTAGTAAAACAAAACTGATATTTTTGCAGTTTTTCATGCTGCTTCCCCAATGCAGGGAAATATCTTTCCTCCTTTTCTGTGAGCTTTGATAAGTCTATTTTATATTACATAGACTGAAGGGAGAAAATAATAGGATGGCTACTGTCTTCAGGAGTCATCCTCACTGAACTGCAGTGGGACACCAGATCTCCTCAAAGCTTCACCTCGTGTCTGGCACAGGGACCGTGGGGACCAAGGCCTGGCTGTAGGGAAAATTATTAACAAGATTTATGTTCTGCTTCTGTAGAAAGAAAATATTTCACTTTTCATTCATGTGATGAGAATGTATTTCACTCCTCACTCACTTGTGATAACTCAGTGGTGTCAATGGATATTCCTTTTCCCTGTCCTTGTACTTCCCATTTCCATATCTTCAACTATTAAAGCTTTAGTTTGTTTCATGTTCTTTTTGCCTTTTTCTTCTGCGTTTCTGGAATGATACAGACAGGAGCCAATATCAAAGGAGCTAAGAGGGAAAACACCTGCATAGCCACTAGTAGGTTAAGAACCAGGATGCTGAGGCACAGGCAGCAAAGATCAGAGACAGAAACAGAAAACTCTGTTCCAACTCCTAGGCTGCCAACACTTCTCTTTGAGAGCCCCAGCAGTTCAGCACAAGAAGAAAAAAAAGTCACAACAAACTTGTGGTCTGACACACAATCAAGGCAATCACCAGGATGAGAAACAAGAGCAACATCCAAATTCTTAACACCTTTCTGCCCTGGGGCATGTGCAATGCAGGCAAATGAATATTTCTGAACCAAGAGGGGTTTTTTTACCCTGCTCCAAAAACTGAATAATATTCCACAGAGACCTGCTACAGGATTTTTTTGTTTGTTTAGTCTCACCTCTAGCATTTCAGGCTGAAGACTTCTGTGATGCTCTGCTACAATTTGCTATTGCCCTCGTTCCCATTCTTAAACCGTGACAGAATTCACCAGACAGAAGGTGCAACTGAGAGAAATAGAGAGCCATGTCTATGAATTCTTCTTTTTCAGACCTGCAGAAGTTTATGGTGCCATTACAAGCTTTGTGGATGATGGATAATTGAGCAAGTGATACCAAAGTTGGAAGATCTTGATTTAGAAACAAAAATAAGCTGCCTGTCCCCTTAACCAGTTTAGCAAATGCCGCTTGACCATTTCACTAATTTTCAGCATGAATTCATAGGCAACTTGACAAGGTGGTAAGCTCAATCAACCTGTAAAATAAAAACTCTCAAGTATCAGACTCTCCATGTGTATTAAAACAATCAGAAGGAACTGAGACAAGAAGAGGACTGAATTTTGTTTTACAAGACCATATTCACAGTTTTCTTTGCAAATTCTCCAATTTATTTATGATGAGATGCTTAAAGTAATATTTACTAGTCCCAGTTCTCCCATGTAAGTCAAGAATGCCTTCATTAAACCTTTTTTCAATATTCCTTCATCTCTGGGACAAGAATCGTGGGACTGAAAAGATGACATCTTTACTAATTTACCTGATATCAACTAGAAGTAAGCTGTAAAATACAGACCACTTCATCTTCTCTTTCTCTTCATTGGTTTTGGTTTGGTTTGAAAATTTGCTGTCAGAGCTCTACATCATAAATAACTTGTATCATCCTGCTATTTTCTTATCCACTTCTAACACAGATGAGACAGAATTGTCTCCAATTTTTAAATGGTAAGAATTTAGGCGATTTTTAGAGAAGCCTTCCTCTAAGTCTAACTAAATTAGCCCCTTTTGTGAATGAATCTGGAATAAACAGCATCTGATACACTACAACAATCATATATTAAAAACTTATTCACCTGAGTGAGTTCTCATAGAGCAGCCCAAGAAAACATCACTTGTAGCCTGTCGTGTCTGAACCATGAACTCTAGCAGCAAAGAGAAAATCTAGGCCTAAAGAAATACAGGTTCCTCATTAATATAGATAGCAGATTATGAAACCTAGTCCTATGTCCGGGTTAGAAGCTGTTGAACAGAAAAAAAACCAAAACCAAACAAACAAAAAAACCCCACCAAAAGAACCCAAACGAGTTTTTCAATTCTCAGGTAAGCACAACATTAAAAAAATTCAATTTTTATTTCTGTTGCCCAGAGCAGTTCTAACAATTGTCATTTGTGCCAGCAGGGAGGTGCCCTTTGACTCCTGCCTGACACAGAGCGCAGGACTTCTACTGGCAAAATTGCTCTCTAACAGGTAAATTGCAGAGAAAAGTTCAGAATTATGCTGATCTAGGAAAAAAAAAATAAAGAGATACAGAAAAACCCTATTAGCAAGCCTTATCATATTGCAGGCCTGCTGCCAAACCTCCGAGCTCTGCAAATATGAGAGGTTTGAGGCATTAGCGTAGAAAGCACAAATGTTTCCTACCCTGTATATAATTTGCAGGAAGTGTTGCGTCTATGTAATCAAAACTTGTATTTAAATATGCCATTTTCCATGAACAAGATAACTTTATTAAACTGCACTGGGAGATAAACAAACTGGGTAAATACCCAAGAATTGCTTGCTTCAGGACTTTTACGTCAAATTCTGTCACACTAATTGCTGCTAATAATAAGTGACATTACAGCTGTACCTGTACAAACAACTTTATTCTCTCCAAACCCCAAATAGATGCTTCAGAATGGCTTGTGCCCATGAATAAAGGCTCTTAGTTCACATAAAACTTTAATTTCAGTGCTCAAAGTCAACATCTTCTGGGCTATCATACCATGCAGCTGTGAAAATACCCAGGTCTCAAATCCTGAGTTAGGCAGCCTTTAGACCATGCTCTGCCACACCAAAAAAATCTATCCTATAATTACTGCAGTGAGCTTCTGGTTCTTCAAAACAGTAATTTTAATTTTCACCTTGCCCAGTCTGTACCTGAGGCAGGGTGGTGGCACTATCACAGAATATCGTTTCCCACCAGCTGAGAAGCTGTTTTGAACAGTGCTTCAGCATAATCTCTTTTTTTTGAAGGAGTGTTACTTTAAAATAACTTTTACATATATGGCCGCTTCTACTTTTGAGAGCCTTTGAAAGATCCAGTAAAAAGATTTATCAGCAATTTAGCTTAAAGGAGATAGAAGGGACAGAGGAAGGTGACTGTTAGCTAGAAAATCCCCTGGCGTCTGTGCTTGCTTGATGAAACCCAAGATGCCAGGATTGAATGAAAATCTGTAGTACCTGATTTCATGCTAAAAGCAAGAGCTTGAGCTCAGCTCTTTGAAGGTACATCTGTGCGGGTGTGAGGTTGTGTCTTGAAAAGGAATAGGAGACTTCAGCATGAGATACTCCTTACTTGAGGATGGAAAACAATGCAAAGTTTTGCTTTGGTATTGTGCCCTCTAAGAAAACTCATGCAATTGTCCAGTTTCTGCACTAGACAGGGTTCATTTCTTTGGTGTCCACACAGACCAGGTAACACCACTAAACCAACCCCCTCCAGCTGCACATCACATCTGCAGAGATCACAAACACTGCCTGAAAAATTTGATGAGGCGTTCCAAGATTAGTCCTGGAATACCAGGTAATACCCTGGCAATATTTGTCAGAACACTGTATAGAATTAACCTTTATTATATATTTTAAGTCAAGTATTTTTTTACCTGTCAGGCCTTCAAAGTCAGCCTGTGCACTGATTCTAACAAACTCCAGCATATCCCTGAATTACACCCACAGTTACCTCTAGGAAGCTTGATGTTTGAAAATGCTGTAGAGGCAAAACACGTTGCTACTACACGTATAAAACTCTTAATACTCATAGTAATCACATATGGAAAAAGAATCAACCGTGCTATTGTTTGAGCTTATCCAAAGATAAAAAAAATCATATGTTTCTAACAACAAAGCTTATATAACCAGCATAACAAATGATAGACAAAATACCACCTCTGGAACTATTTTTAAGAATACAAAGTGTTGTTTCCATTGTTTTTTGCTACTATAATTCATGCTCTTGAAAGTACCATGAAACAATTCGACACTTCACAGTGTAAATCCTAAAGATCTCATATGGAAGTTTTAATTAATATTTTCAAGTTGTAAACTTGCATATAGACAGTCTCCCTTCTGGTTCACTTGCAAGCTTCTGACGGAGTTCACAGAATATATCAGACATTTGCTACATTAACTATTTTTCATTGCTGAACAGAATAACTTTGAGGCTGCAATATACTTGCCTTGGTATATTATGACCATCCAGGCTGCTTTCTCTTACCTTTCATTTCTGACAGCACAAATGACCAAACCCAGAAAAGAGAAAAATTACGTTCCAGTCCCACAGCATTTGAGGCAATTCAGATAGTGAAATCAGCAAAAATATTACAATTATTAATCCTCTGAACAACAAATCAATGACAACTCACCAATTGTTACTTGAACCAACCCTTTCACCAGCTTTGAGGGGTTTCCTTTATAGTGTTGCAGGTGAGTTTGGCAAAGTGTGACCTAATTAAAATCATATGTGTTAGTTAAACTGTATTGCAAACATCTGCAGTTTTCACCACACAGACTTCATTAGCACAGCAACAGTCTTGGAAATACAGCTTAAGCTAAAAGCTCTTCTAAATTTCCAGTAACCTTTGAATCTTTTCCTGTCTTGCAGTCCAATATCTCAGCCTCAAAATTGTTTCCTTAACATAGTCCTAGAGATGCCATTGGCTACTGAGAAACTTTGCTTACTCTTCAGTGAGAAAACAATCAAATATTAAGGGAAAAGAGATTTTATACAAATTAAAAGCTATTTGTTTCAACTCCCAGCTAAGAAGAACAGATAATGATGAGTTTAGATACTGCGGTATTAAAGCTCCTGGTTAAAGGACAATTTTATGTACCTTGAGATGTGATGAAAAAGAGATGAAATGTGACTTTAAATTCACATTAAAGGAATCAACTGCAAACCAAGACTCATCTTCAAAACAAAGCATAGAGATTTTAAACAGTTTATTAAGATGGTAAAGGATTAATGCAGAGTTCAACAAAAATCTTTGAAATACACAAATATGCAGGTATGAGGTCTAACCTCATCGAGTCAGATAATGAAAAATTACATATAAAATCCAAGATAAATGTAAAAAATTTACATATAGCCAGATAGTGATAACAACATTTTTTCTCACCAGTGAAACAATGATCAACAGTTATTACTAATACACTGTTATTTTGATTGATACCATAAGGTTACAAAAAAAAATCAGCTTGGCTCATCTTTAAAGAAAACACTGGAGAATTTTGAAATAGCAATCAGAAGTCATGCTGCCAAGCCATGGGACATGTCAGATGTAAACCTGTGACCCTTTTTAAAGATGCCAAGGCCAAAGGTGGTAATATTTGGAGGAATTTCTTTCATCTGGTACCTGTGAAGCAGCAGCTTTTGGAAAGAATGTAATACATCATACATCACTGCAGAGCTGTTTGCCTGTGCCAAACAAAATAAATTCCTCTAATTATTTATGTATGTCAGTGTATTGCTGATTCACAGCTTCTCTAATTTCAACTCTGTTTGGAATTTTGCCCTGGATTTGCTTCAGACCTCTGTCATTTGTCTTTGCAACGGAGTAATCGTTTCCTTGGCAAAGGATGTGACACTTATTGTGAGATACTAAGTAGTCAAGCAGTTATTTCCTTAAAGACAGTGGGAAAATATGTTTTGAATAAAGAAGCTTTTAAACTAAATAGAGTAAGTGTCAGGGATTTAAGATGTATTTTCCATTTCACTGAGGAGTGATATTGCGCCATTTGTTTTCCACAAGTATGAAGTAGTCCAAGAAGTTGTTTATATTCCCACAGTACAGTAATGAATGCTTGTAGGGATTTAATCTAGGAGATGACAGCAAGGCTGACAAGGACACTAAATAAAAGGAGAGGGAGGAAAGGGCCTGGAAATAAAATGGAGGGTTTAAAATAAAGGCCAGTGGGACATCTTAACTAGTGCCACCATAGAAGGTTACCCAGTACCCTGAATTCCTGAGAACATTCTCATCCTATACCTGAGAAGTCTTGCTGCATGGAAATCGTGTTTATGCATGTCACAGACAAACCTGAGAACTGCTGTAAGCAGTGAAGGCACCAAACAAAACAGCAATGGGATATGATGGAATTATTAGGAGTAACAACTTAAAATGTAGTCTCAATCTTGTCTCTTACTTGTACTAATCTTATTCTCTGTTGTTAAACATATTTTTGATGGGGTTCTGGCCTAGATCTCTGCGCAAGCCAGTGAATAAATCACATTTTTCAGCTCAAGATCCAGCAAACAAGGCTATCACTCGTGAGAGCCACAGAAAATGGAAGAATTGCAGAGAAATTTTTGGGAGGGGTGATAAGGGAAAGATGATCTAGAAGTATTATTTTGTGTAGACTTTCAGGACTGAGTTCAGTAAATTGCTTTATCACTGAACATCCCAATGCCTAGTGAGAGAGACATAGAGTATGTTCACTCATAATACAATCGGGGTAAATAACTTGCAATATAGTTCTTTTTAAAGGAGCACATTTTGGGATTCTAGTGATATTGAAAGAAACCCAGTTTCTTGCTAATGCTTTGCATGGGACTGGAGTTGAGAGGCAGGAATAAACATATGAACACAGAAATGATGGGCTAAACCTCCAATTTTAAAATCTACAGAGATTGTGTAGCTCTGGGCAAACCATTACAAATAGAAGGACTGCAAGTCAAATAGTGAAGAGGTGACCCCCGTGGGGGGGATGGGCATGAGTGGATGCGTGGGGCACGGGGTTTCTCTGTCCCTGTTCCCTTGGTCATGTGTACCCCAAATTCTGTCCCCCATTGGTCAGTTTGAATGTAGCCCGCGGGAATCCTGTACTTAAGGGAGTGTTCACGGGACCCCGGGGGGGTTGTTCCAGACCTGTTCTGGGGGCAGTCGCTGTCGGAGTCCCTGCTGGGCTCCGGCCATGTGCGGCCAGGGGGAATAAAATCTGAAAACATCTATCAAATATCGTCTCCTTGATTCTTCCACGGGCCAAGGCTGTCTCCCAGGGAAAGGTTGCAGCCACCCCACTGCAACAAAATAGTTTAAAATAAAAATATCGAGCATATTGTATTGTCCGTACTTGCACAAGGCTGCTTATTTCCAATACTTACCAAAGGAGACTCCAGTGTGATGCAGGGAGGAAATTGTTTGTTGAAGGATCTTGGCCTTGTCTGTGGCCTTCACCTATGAATGCTGAGAGAAAATGGCTTATTAATTCTTCAGCATTCAGCTATAATTTATTGGGATAAAAACAACCAGAGTAATAATTTAATAAGTAATTTTTAAATTATCATCCTGCTATTAACAACAAAATTGAAATTAACAACACATTTAACTATTTATTTGCCCTTCTTTCTCTTCCCTGTGGTAGCTAGAGGTACCCTGGGGTCTGCGGGCCCCAATAAGGCACCCAGGGATGTCTTTTCCAGGGTCCCCCACCCTGCCCAGGGTCCAGAGACCCCCATCATCCCCCTGGCACTGTCAGTCCCTGTCCCCAGATGCCACAGCAGGGCTGGTGTCCACAGGGAGTGTCCCCGCCTTGGCGGGGGCCTGAGGTGAGTCCAACCAACCCCAGCCATGGCAGGCAGCAACTTCTCCGTCCAGGTAACCTTGAAATGCCTGGAGGCAGAGCAGGAGATCCAAGCCAGGGCTGTGGGAATGATGCCATTTTGTCCCTGGGCTTGGTCCTAAAACAACCCTCTCTACCCAGAGCTTGAGGTTTCAGAGAGAATTTAGGAGTTGCCTCTGGTGCATGGTGGTCCTCAAAACGCACACTCTCCCATGCCAAGACCTGGTTTTCCCCTCCTCAGAGCTAACATCAAACAGACTTAAAACCTGGGGGATTTCAGGGTAATTGTTGCTTGTATCCATTTTAGGAGGGTTCAGTCAGCTTTCAGGTTTCCTCCACAATCAGCACATGCAGGGGAAGGCAGGCACTTCCCACAGGATCCCTGAGACCCCTGTGCCAGCCCTGAGCCAGCACTACATGAATGCGGAGGCACAGCAGGGCTTTTCTGGCTTTGTGTGCGGCTCCTGGATGAAGAAACACATCCCTGATCACCCCACCCGGAGTAATTTGTGCTCATAGACTAAGTGTCAAGATGAAAAAAATCAGACTTTAAATCATTGTGTCACAGCCACAGTAAGGAGGGTGAAACTACAGCTTAGCATCTGCTTCATCACTGATTAGTCACTGAAAATATATTCAACCAATTGTGCTTCAGTGTAGAGGGTAAATGACTTTTTTTTCTCAGGGGAGCCATGTAGCCGTGGAACAACTTTATAATGTGAGATAAACTTCTGACACACCAGTCATAGATGGGGTTTTGACATTTAAGCACTTCCCTGGCTTCTGGGTGTCATGTTAAATAGAATACATCTTCTCTGGTGAAATAGATCTGTAAGACAGAAATATGTTGCACATTGTATAAACAGGGAGGATAAAGTTTTTCCTGTTTTACTGCCTTGTAAAAAGGGAGAGATGCCCAGACTCCTGCAGCACAGATTGGGAGAAAACATCCAGACATTTTATCTTTTCTTCTGTATCTAATTCATGCCTAGTTGCATGACATCTAATGAATCTGATCTTTTAAAATATTTTACCTAATGTGGTTATACTGGTTCCTTTTCCATGCAGTCCAGTAAGATGAGAAGCTTCCAGATCTATGACAAAATTAATACTTGTCAGTACCTGCTATTTACCCTTTTTTTTTTTTTTTTTTTTTTTTGGGTAAGAATCACTTTTCCTTTTGGAAAAAAATCAAAAACATTCTACGACACCACACA
>VYZQ01000801.1:0-22980 GCA_013400655.1 Mystacornis crossleyi
TAATATAAAAGAGAAGAGGTGCCTATAATGCTTCCAGGCAAAGAATATGGAAAATTCTACCCTGTTAAGAGGTACATAGTCTCTCTGGTTTTCCTGTCGAATAGTTCTATAGGTGGAATGTTGTAATGCACCTGGATAGGATTAGGACTTGTGAGTTTGTCTGACTTTTTTCTTCTGTGCATTTGGTTAATACTTCTGGAAAACAGAATATAAATCAATGATACTCAATGATCCATTTGTAGCTCTTCAGTTTGGCATAACATAGACAATCATTGCCAAGATATCACTTTGGAATCTCAGAAGTACACCTTGGCTTGGACCAAATGTGCTTTAAGACGTCTTCAGTCAATAGCTTTGTGACACCTTAAGATCTATGACTTGCAGTTCTCATCTTATTCTTCTGAAGTTTTAAGTTTAACTTAAAATTCCGTTGAAATTATCCAATTCAGAAGAAAACAGCTATATTCTGTTCTTCACTCTCCTTACTTACCTCAGTTTCCTATAGATTTTAACATGCTGTTTCACTTTGAGAAGTAGCTGTGTCAAAATAATTGCGTTGCTTAGAAGATTTTCTTATCCACATTCCAATACGCTGTTTTACTTCAGTGACAAGAAAAAAAAATGTTCTTAATCCTCTGAAGAGGTTCCCTCATGCTGAGAAAGTTATATAGCTTTTATTTTTAGGTCCTAATTATAATCAGCAAAATTGGTAGTGCAGAACCAGAAAGGCATATCAAGCTCCTCTGTGACACTATCCCCTTCTTTTTCATCCTGTTGTCCAGACATCAAGGGTTCATGACTATAGTGAGAGGGAAGAGGGTCAGTGCCTAGGAGCCCAGAGACCCCCACAGCAGCCCTGGTGAGCTGGGGACAAGAAGTAATATTCACTGTTCATTTGGAGGCTACCCCATGCACACATGAGCTCAGTTACTAGTTTTCATCTGTGTACATATGAAGGGGTCTTGTTATTTTTGCCAAAAATAGTCAATATTTATCATGTATGATCAATTAACATTTGGTTCATACTCACCTTAAATACGGCAGATTGGAATGCTCATATATACTGTCAAACTTTTGACAGAGACATACCTCTATTTTTCTAGAGAATTCCTCTGTTTTTCAAAATGTAAACTGTACCTTTTCTTTTCAAAAACATTTTTAGTCCTCTTTACTCAACTTTCTTTTTTGCCCCAAACCCTAGGTCTGACCCATCATGTCAACATCTTGTTAAATTTACAGCTGCTTATGTCTTTTATATTCCATTCCCCTCAGGAGGAATTCCTCTCAAACTGCCACAAAGCTGCAGTATGATCAGCCTTTAAATTTGTGTTTTCTTCTCCATGGTGTTCATGCAAAATTTGACAATAGGGTTCTAATACAAGTGCAGTCAGACTGACCAACATTACTTGCCCTATTTCCTTGTGCTCTCCCACCTATTCTACATCCACATACTACCTTTATCTTTTACTTAATCTGCAAGATGCTTGTTTAAGAGAACATCTTTGTTCTTTCTGTGTAATATATCTCTTGGTGATTTCATAATCTCTGACAAAGGAGCTTGGGTATTGCAACAAGGTTGATATTTCTGTAATATCAGACTACGTGACTATTGGGAAGCTTGAAATGAGTATGTTACAATGTATAGCAGTAGAACTATACTTATTTTTTAAAAAGCTGCTTTATCTCTAGTTCAGTCAAAGGACTGTAGGTAGACATTATGTAGGATGTTTTTTCAAGACTGCTTCATTTCCAGCCACCAACCATCCCCAGTAATGCTGGGGAATGTAAAGGGGAAAAAAAGGAAATCCAGGTTCAGGTTTCTTTTAACCTGGTCTTACACACACCTGCTCTGTAGCCTCCCAAGAACAGTTGCCAGCATTTCATAAAAGAGTTACACAAAACTCAAGTGTCTGGACTCCTGTTCACTGACAGATTTTTCAGTGGAAAGTAATAAGGTTTGCACGGAAGCGGATTCTTTATATAAAACATGACTTCTTTAATCTGTTCCTTCTTTGTATTTTGGCTGTTTAAGATGGAGAGTTTTGGTGTTAGGATACTTCTAATACATGGAGGTCGTTACAAGACACAGTTGGCAGAGATGAGATTTGATTATTTGTTTTTATAAGCTTTTCTAAAAATATGAAATGTAGTGTGAGCTGTAGTCACAAAATTAATCTATAGACTACTGACACACCCTCAGCTCCCCAAGTTCCTGATGAAGACCCATTACTAGAAAGGGGGTTGACCACTACCATGAATTGGGAAAACAAAGATAGAAAGAGTGCCTTAGACACAAAAATATCTCAATCTTTCATGTATACTTTGCAGAATTGTGTTCCATATTATATTCTGAAAACTATGGTGAACTAATATAGTGTAAAGAGATTGAATTAAAGAGTTTTACTTAAGTTTTCTGAAATTGCTGAAGGACTGCACTACTACGGAAAACAGCTGTAGCTGCAAGTATTGTTTTCATATGAGCAGCAGTCCTGGACCGGGGTAAATGAGACTGCTGTAACTGAACTAAGTCACTAGACCGAGAACTTCATTCTCTACAGACATTTAGAAGTTCTGTAAGCTTTATTTAATGGTTCATGTTTGCCCTGAGGGTGGTGATACACTGGAATTGGGTGCCCAGAGAAGCTGTGGCTGCCCCATCCCAGGCAGTGTTCAAGACCAGGCTTGGAGCAACTTGGTCTAGTGGGAGGTGTCCCTGCCCATTGCACAGGTATTAGAACTAGATGATTTTTAAGGTCCTTTTCAGCCCAAGCCATTCTGTGACTCCATGATTCTGTGTCTCAAGGCTCTGACTTCATCACCGAGATCAAAAGACCCACAGACTTCCACAGCTTTTAGTTCTACCTCCATTTAGTTTAGCAGATGTAAACAAAATTGTAGCAGAAGAGTCTGCCAAGTTCTTAAGGAGTCTGTAGTCCAAGCTGAATTGTATAGAGGGTCATAGTAAGATTTTTTCACGTTTACTTGCCCAATTAGGTCTTCTTTCTCAAGAGGATTAAACAGCTGGGAATGTTAGGAAGCCTGATTAATGCACAAGGTCCTCCTCTCCCTCTCAAAATGAATACAAATAAACCACCAAAGAAATTATTTCCATCCAATACCTCTATCAGAGAGAAAAAGGCAATAATAAAACCTTTTATTATGCTAACTTCTTTTGGGGTTTCATACTTTTATTTTATTTTGTGAGAAACATTTTATTTTATCACCATTTGCTCACTTCTGCTCACATTGAGTTTTTGAATACCCATTAAGTTTTCCAGCTTTTAGGTAACTGGGTAAAAATTAGTCTCCTTTTATTCAAAAGGGGGAACAACCAGCAGCTGACTATTATCTTTACTTGAATTTTTTTGAATTGAAAAATAAAAGATAATTTTTTTCCCCTTTAGTTTTTAGCAGAGTCGAAGCTCAAGATCAAAGCATGCAAAAACTTTACAAACTTTAAAAATCCAATAGGGCTTCAACATCAGAACTTTCAAATTTACTATCGTTATTTTTAAAAAATTGGTGGAATAGTCCCAGAGTCATATCTAGGAGTTTTCAAATTTTAACCATAAACTCTGCTGCTACAAGGGGAAAACTCTTCCTAATATTAACTTTTCAATAACACCACTAGCATGTTCACATAGGGTATTTATAACACTTACTCAAATTTTCTGTAGCAAAACAAAGCCCTATCATTTCATGTACAGAATTTTCCAAGTACAGAAAATTTCAAACTATGTTCTCTTCAATACCTACAAGTGCTCACAAAACTCTCTTGTAGACTAAGCCTACATTTAAGCAAGCCTGGCTCTGAATTTCTGCCTCCAAAACATGATTTCACACCTGGTAAGAATTCAGTTTGCACCCAAGCTGAGCAGTAGACACAGAATAGAGTTGCTGATGTTATAATGTAATTTTATGAAAGCACCAAATCATAAACAGTGAAAGAAGCAAATAGAATGCTAGAAATTATTCAAAAAGGAATACAGAAGGGAAAGCACTATTATGCCAGTGCATAAATTCATTATAAAACTGCATTTTGAATGCTTTCATTTCTGTTATATTATTTTTGGGATGTGAGAATAGGAATTGAGGAAAGTGTAGAGAAGGGTATCAGGTATGATCAAAGTTAAATAATAATATTGATAGAAGGAATAACTAATAGACCTATACTCTTCGGCCTGGGAAAGAGATGGGTAGGAAGGAATAGAATAAAAATCTATAAAAATTATGAGTAGAATGAAAAAGCATAACGTTTTTTCTTTTTCCTCTCTTTTCCAATAGAACGTCCAGGGGGCAGGAAAGGAAGTCAGTTAAAAAAAAATTAAAGGACATAGTGCCTCAGAGAGGTCCTCAGGATGTTTTACATGTTCAGACTTTATGTAGGCTCAAAAGGACCTGAGCAAATTAAGAAAACTCTTAAGGACTATTTAAAACCAACACTTGTAACTCAGAAAACCCTCAGTCATAGTTTCTACCTGCAGAGATACAAGAAGTTACACAAAACAAAACTAAAACCTAAAAAAAACCCCTAACCCAACAGAAACACATTTTTGTGTTGCACTTTACCATATCCCTTTCAGTATTGAAATAAATTAATCATTTGTGTTAAATAGCATATTTCTAGAACCAGTGGTTTTATTTGACGTAGATATTTTAGACTCTGAAACAGTCAAAATCTCTCTCTCTAAAAAAAAAAAAAAGAAGATATATTATATGAGGTAGTAATAGAAAAAGAGTTTACAGGTTTTAACTGTAAAGTTGTCTATCACTAAATTACTTAAAGATCTTTATAGGATTGTGGACTTGCATTTGACATTTTTGTGTAGGAACACCAATCTCACACACACACACACAGAGACATGCTCCCCCAAGATCACTGCAAGGCCCAGAGCATTTACTGGTATAACCAGATATAACTCTCCTCAATTGTAATTTCATTTAAAATGCACTCGTTCTGTGTGTATTCTTAGGAGTTTCCCTTTAACATTGAGCCAGATGGTGCCAGTGGGAGCTCATAATGTGAATCTGTTCTCACAAATAAGGAACTTTTGAAGACATTGCCCTTCAGTGAACTGCTGTAATATCAAAGGCTACTGAGGCTTTTTTTTACAGAGGCAAGGCTTGGTTTCCTGGTATTGAATTGGGTGAGAACACAAATTTCTTTTTTCCAGGTCTGAACATAAAGATGGTACTGATTATCACCAGCTTCTGCATGGAACAACACAGCACTGCAAGGTTTATTGCGTACAACACAGACCACCACAAGTATTGACCCCATTTCACTTCTCTCCATTTAAGCAGGGTTTTTTTATCCTTTGGAAGCTCAATGTATAAAATATGTACAAAAACATGTAAATTCAGCAGGTAAGTTACAGTCAACTATTTTGTCTGCTTCCCTCTATTCTAGATTCTATTCTGACTGGCTAAGTAACACTGGCAAGAAGCAAGAATTTCAAAATTCCTGAAACGAATGGAGAAACGAACTATTGTTTCAATAGGTGCAATAGTTACTGCTTGAGACAAATATCATAACTAAAGCAATGCTTCAGCACCCTTGCACAGTGAACAAAAAAGGAACAAAAAGGAGCTTCCAACACTCAGTGGTACATAGTGGGGAAACTAGAACCATGGCAATTATCCCAAAAGAAGATTTCTCAGTGACCAAACACAACAAACTTAAATAAACAATAAATTTCATTTTATCTTGAGTCAAGGATACTCTACCGAGTAGAACTGAAAAGATTTTTACCTCTGTGAGACAGCTGATATTCAGATGTTTTACTTTCACTGGCAAAGAAAATTTAAGTCTCAAAACATTCCAGAGAACAAACATTTTCAGGAAAGATCAGTTAAGCAATTAAAGTATTTTTCATTCTGAAACGGTTCAGATGTATTTTGTATCCACCTAAGCCAGTATCATGGCTTACAGGGAAAGCAACACAGCTCTCTCATACTTTAAAAATTTGACTTCTCAACTGCCAGGGACATGTACTTTAGCTATGAGCATTCCTCTGTGGATAAACTCACTGGGATATATCATAAGAAATATAGTCTAGCCAAGTTGAAGCAGTGTGACGTACCTATATTGTACCACTTCAGTGAGGCTCTAAGTCTGTTTAATAGAAAGCAAAATGAACTCAAATCACCCAGCCTGAAATATGTTGAGGTGGATAGGCATAATCAGGAAAAATAAGTTTCACAATAGAAAACTATTTGACAGTATACTTTGCCACAGACTTCTTGATTGGAAAAACCTGTGTTTTGTTTAAAAAATGTCTTTACTCAAGATCATATTTTAAATATTGATGAGTATGAGCCAGGGCCACTCACAGACCAATTTCAAATCTTTACTTATGTTCAGTAACTTGTAAATTACATGCAGTCCTTCTGATCTCACTTGTTTTTGGTATAAAGTTACACTTCTCACAAGAATGAGCATAGATGAATTGGATCCCAAATTATTCTGCAATATTGAACATAATCCTTAGATATATTAAGACATCCTTTGCAAGGACATAAACATTAGCTAAATATTTTACTTAGTTTTGAATGTTTTCAGCTGCATATTTTGGCAAAAAACACTTTCCTTGGAGAACAGCCATTTTTTTTTCTCTGTGTGTTGCCTTTATTCCTTTATTCTTTAGGCTGGTGCTTATAGAAAGTAATCTACAGTTACTTCCAGAATTCCCTCTTTTCTAAATTCCAGGTTCTTCAGAAGCCTCACACTTCTTTTGTTTTCAATATTTCATAAGTGCAGGGTTTTAAAGAAACTGAATAGCAAATAAAATTAAGGGAGAGCTATATTGATCTATTCCTTTTGGTGTTCCAGATGCATATGTTAACAGTGACTTTTATTAAAACTTTCATTGATTCCTGTGTTTAAAATCACTTATCTTTCCCAAATTTTTCCAAAGTTCTTTAAAATGTCATGTTTTTGACAGAATTAAAGATTAAGCAAGGTTTAGAAATTCCAGGAAAATATCTGTTTTCAAATACAATACACACTCATCTACACAATGAGCCAAATCCTTTTGAGACTGTGGTGTTGGAAACTGTATTTATGGCATGGTTTCACGCATGTGTAGCTCACAGTTCTACTTAATCTTATTAAAAAAAACTGACTGGATTTTAATTCATGTTCCTAGAGAGGTAAGGTAATATTATCCTATCATTATCCTTATTGAGCACACACTGTCAGCTTTTGGAAAAGAAGGGGATGGTTTAGTTGTCTAACAATTTCTCCACAAAGTGCTCATATTCTTATAAGGGCTCAAATTTACTGAGTCCCAGACCCTGTTGCTGGGCAATAACAGAGTAGATCACAAAACCTACCCATAACAAGGCTGATACTCTTTTTGTATTAAAGTCTGTTGCTGTAGGAAATTGTCTTTTTTCAATCAAAGGTACAAAGGAATCTGGGCACGGATACTGTATTTAGATCCTAGGCACCGTGTCACAAAATGCTTTAATGTGAAATGCATAAAATTTATTTCCTTTCTCAAATTCCCACAGAAATCCATGGACTTTCTCGTATAGTTTTCTAAGTCTTTCTTCAGTTAAGCATATCTTTTGCATTCTACTTGAGAAACAGCATTAGTATAAACATTAGTACGGTTTTCCTAGTTAATATGCATTCCTTTATTTCAGACAGGCCAGATTTTTTTTCCACACCTATGTGTCTTCTCAACTGAAAACAAAAGGAGGAGTAGGTTGTTTGTGACGTCTCTAGCATATTTCTATTTCACAACCCAATAACGTGCTAGCAGCACTGGAAAAACTTTTGCATTATGTTAGTTTATTAAGGTAATGGTTATTTTCACCATTCCTAAATAGTCTTATGTTGTTTTCTAACTCCTCCTGTTTCATGCCTGTGTGTGCACATGCACATCCACACAGAATCATTCCCTTTTACAGTATGTCCACTGTAGCAAAGCTGTTAGAAAGAAGAGACAGACTGAATCGAATGCATTTTTAAGCATTCTTTTATTCCAAGTTGTTCTTCCCTTTATTCTAGCTCCTAGCTGCTCGAGGCTTTTTTGCATTGATACCACTTTCAATAAATAGTTTGGCAAAAATCAGGTTATACAGTCTCATACCAGAATAAGAATTGTGGTAACTTGACTCTAGACGGACATCAGGTGCCCACAAAAGCTGCTCTAACCCTCCCCTCCTCAGCTGGGCAGAGGAGAAAAAATGCAGTGAAAGACAGGACAAGGGCAGGTGGATATTACTCAGCAATTATCACCATTAGCAGAACAGACTGGATTACTGAAAATTAATTAATTCATTAATTAATGAAATTAATTAATTAATTCATTAATTACCAATCAATACAGAATAGAATAAGTAATAAACTGAAATCCTAAAACATTTTTCTCCAGCCCCTCTCTTCTTCCTAGGTGTAATTTTAGTCACAATTTCTCTTCCTCCTCCTCCCCAGCAGCACAGGATGGTAGGAAATGGGGCCTGTGGCCAGTTCATCACACAATTGTGTCATTCCACCCTTGAGGAGGAAGGACTCCTCACACCTTTCCCCTGCTCCAGTATGGGGTCCCAGCTATATGAGTCCTCTAATGTGAGACTTTCCAAGTTCTTCATGAACTGCTCCAGCATGGTTCCCTTCCAGGGTGCAGTCTTTCAGGAACAGCATGGTCCCCAGCGGGGTCACAGGTCCTGCCAGGAGTCTGCTACACTGTGGGCTTCAGTTGGGGTCACATATTCCTTCAGGCATCCACTTGCTCCAGCAGGGGTTCTCCACAGGCCGCAGGTGGATCTCTGCATTCCCATGGACCTCCACGGCTGCTAGGGCACAGCTGCCTCACCATGGGCTGCACCAGGGGCTGCAGGGGAATCTCAGCTCAGGCACCCGAGAACCTCCTGCCCCCCTCCCTCACTGACCTTGCTCTCTGCAGGGCTGTTCCTCTCGCGTCTTCTCACTCTCCTCTGGCTGCAGTTGCTGTCAGGCAGGTTTTTCCCCCCTTCCTAAATCTGTGCCCCCAGAGGCGCTGCCACCGTTGCCGACCCCCTTGGCCAGTGGCGGGTCCGGCTGGCGCTGGCCCTGTCAGACACAGGGGAAGAAGCTTCGAGCAGCTTCCACAGGAGCCACCCCTGCAGCCCCTCCTCAGTCACACCCCCGACACCCTTGCCACTACCAAAATTTTTCCAAGCCCAATACAAAGGAAGAGAAAATTATTTGAAGTCTGGCTCAGAATGTCATTAAAAAATAATTGCTGAAGATCGGTGTTTCAAAACGGTACACCCTTAATAATTTACATCCTTGATACTGACCAAGTAGGTCCCTAGATTGCTAATTTTCATTTTTAAAAAGTCTTGCGGAACACTTAGAATTCTAAGAGACTGGAGGAAGGCTAATATGTCAATAACTAAAGAAAGGTAAANAGAAAGAAAACTTTCTCAACCCCCAACAGTGTTTCAAAACGGTACACCCTTAATAATTTACATCCTTGATACTGACCAAGTAGGTCCCTAGATTGCTAATTTTCATTTTTAAAAAGTCTTGCGGAACACTTAGAATTCTAAGAGACTGGAGGAAGGCTAATATGTCAATAACTAAAGAAAGGTAAATGGGGTGACCTGGATAATTACTGCCATGTCAGTATGATGTTGATCTAGGCAAAATAATGGAATTACTTGGGTGGGATACAATTAATAAAAAATTGCATGCATAAGTAATACCAATGAACAATTAATATGGAATTTGTGCCTTTAAAGCAATTTTGACACTTCTTTTGTTGTTTTTTGTTTACTTGGTTTTTTTGAAAGATAGCAGTACTGTTAGAATTTCCTGTAAAGTAATTTTTAGCTTGACCTCATTATCTTAGAGTTTCATCAGCAGTGCAGAATAAAATACTACCATTATTCCAGCTTTCAGGAAATAAAGTGTATTGGAGAGTAAGTAAACAGTACTTTGTATATAATGGTCTGAATTGTCTTTTTAAATTCCAAATAGTCTGTGTTTCTGTGTGAGTAAATGTAAAGTCATCTAAGGGGAAATGGTATGTATATGTTCAAGGATAATTATATGTAGATTTTACTGAAGATACATGTAGATATTGCTTAAAATATTCTTGTTTGGGATTCTGTAAAAAAGCCCTTGGGACTGTGGTAAATAAACTACTCACCTTGAGCTCATAATGGGTGTCACAGAGGACTGGTGATTTGAATCTGCAGAAACAGTGTGTCTTTGAGTAATAATTGTATTATGTATTTTGCTTTTGGTATCTGTTTCTACATAAACTATGTATTTCTAGAATATTAGAGAATTCCTTGATGTTGCAATTGGAAAAAAATGATGTGGAAAAAAAATTAAATTGTTTCTGAGAGATGAAAATAAATAGTGGATTGGACAGTATAGTTTATAATAGAAGAGTCCTTGAGCTGAAACTGAAAGCTGAGAGGAAATGGCTTGTTCATAATCTAGAATATCAATATGGGAAAGAGAAGCTTCAGAATAGTCTTTTCAATAAAGCAGACAAGGAGAAAATAGCATTCACCAGCTAAAAGCTGAAGCTAGGGAACATCAGCTCCAAATGAAAAGTACACTTTCAACAGTGGCTCTAAATGGCACTTTCTCATGGCAGTAGCAAATTTTCTATCAGTGAAAAACAGAAATGGAGATTGGCAGCTTTACTAAAAGGTTCTTCTGGTTCAAAGAGGCATTAATTCAGCAGAGTCCTGTTATGTAGGAGAGGAGGCCGAAAAAGATGGTCGTAGTTATCTCATTCAGCTTTATAATCCACGTATCTGTTAAGCACATGCAACTTTGATGCTGCTGTATAATGTAAGAATGCCATCTCTTCACATGCACGTTTCTCTTGCTTTGACTAAAGGAAATGAAATCCAAACCCCAGCATATTTTGTTCACGGGTATCTGAAGGCTGTAAGCTTCATGTGCCCTCCTCCCAAAAATACTCCCAAAGGGAGTATTTTTCTCCCTGAGTGCTTTCCCTTTCCTATCCGAGACCATTCAATTTGCCTTAAATCAGACTGATATTCCACATAGTACATTGAGAACCACAAAATTTATAGGAGTGTATGTTTTCCTCTGTTACCATATCATCCTTTTTAAATTAGCTTTCTTAATGCTCCTGTTCTGACTTGGAAAATTACTGGGGAGGTCATATATAGTCATTACATAGACTTGAAAAATGGCAAAGTGTATAAGAGTCTCCTGTCCCACTGGTCAGAGGAAAAGATGCAAAAATACAGTGTCAAAAGATCAAGTGAAACAATTTTCTACATTATTTTCAAGTATGTTTTCATCAGCTGAAAATTAATTTTGGACGCAAAGTTGTTCTCTTTTTAAATTAATAAAAAGTCTTTCTGATTGCTTCTAATAAATTCAGAGGGGAATGATTTACTTAACTGACATAAAATAGTCACTAGATTTAATGATAGTAACAGAAGTCTTATGACCCTCAGTTCATGTGATTTCCATATGCCAAAGCTTACAACTGTAGTACTCCAGTGTTATATTGCTCTCTCTTCTTAGGCAGAGCTAATACTGGCCACCTGAACTTCCTTTAAATTTATCTTGCTGAGCAGGTTAACCTACCACTTCATTGTCTAGCTTTTGAGTTAACAAAAATAGATGTTATTTCCAGTCCTACAAACATATTTTGAGTGAACCAACAGATGAGTTGTTACTTCATTTTACTGGGGGCTTAGACAAGTATTTTAGAACACTTCCTATCATGCTGGTTAAATAAATTGTATTTTAAAATAGTCATACATTCATTTTCTTGGACTTGCATAAACAAGGTTTAATAGTGATGTATTTTTGAACAAGAGGTTTTTAATAATATATTTACCAGCTCTATATCCCTAAAAATCCTGAGTTACAGAGAAGTCTGTGAATATGAACCTTGTTCTGAATGAATTTTCTTTAAATATGAATCGAAAAACTGATTGTGATTTCTTTTAACAAAAACAACTGCTGCTATTTTAATTACTCAACCACAACCTAAATAGAAGCTAGTGTTTTTAGCATGCTTCAAATAATGGTAAATATTATGAGTTAATGATCCTACAGAAATCTTACATAGCTTCATCGTAATTAGTAGATGATAATAATGTGAGGAAAACAAAAAATAAAATTTTAGGAGTCAGGTTTGCTGTGCCTTAGGGACTTGTGAACTCATTAAGTGATATCACCAGGTGTCTTCAGAACGTTTTCATAAACACCTATGAAAAATTTTGGAATAAGAATTGCACCACTTTTAAGTATTAGCTGAACAGACAAGAGAAATCTTTTATGATGCTTACCTACCCAAGATTATAACTAATTACAATTAAAATAAGCAGCATAAAGACACACACATTTCTCTATTTGCTCTGGTACTGATCTTTTCACACAGCAGGACTGGAGTCCAAATTCCTCAGCATTCAGAAAGGTCAAAAATGCATAAAATAGTATCCAGAGTACTGTATCCAGAGTACTCATCCATAAGTGATGATTTTGTGAATACAAACCCTAGTCAAACGCTAAAACGGATGATAAAGCAAGTCAAGCTTTTCTCCCACTGTAGTACAAGAGTGTCAGAAGTGAAAGTACTAGTTGTCCTAAGAAACAGCTCTTTTGTCTCTTTTATGGTATGTGCGCGTAAGAATGACCCTTTGAAACTGTAACCAGTTTATCATTCAGATGCAGATATGCTTTGCGTATACTTCAGAGTAGACTATCTTCTTGGGAACAAAATTGATATGTATACCAAACTAATCAGGGGGCTTCATAAATTGTAGCATGTAACGCAATGAAGAGTATTGTACAGGTTAAATGGCACAATTTCTTATTCAAATACTAATTTTTATTTTGATATTAAGTAATGGTCTTTGGGAAGATAAGAGGTGTATAGGCTGTGTTATTTTAAACCCTATAATGGGTTTTGTATTGTGCAACCAAATCCTCATGTAACCTGAAACTCTCTCATTTCTGAGTCTTCAGATAGATTAGATCTCTAATTGGACAAACACAAACTTAATTTGTTATTAAGAGCAAACATATAATTTTAATAAACCAATAAATATTTTGTCTGTTTCAAGTTTATGGTGCAATGGCTTTCTAGTATATAACTGCAAATTGCACATCTGCAGTACAAAATGGGAAATTAAATGTAAACATCGTTTATAGTAGGTAGAAGCTTGGAATAGCAGATATTCACTAATTAACCAAAATAAGGAGAAATTAAAGACTGCAAATTAAATATGATGGAGGAACTGTAGTAGTAGTTTTTCCAAGGGAAGAGGAAGGAGGTGTTACTTGGAATATAATTACGTAATTCAAAATAAATTTCTATTAAAAAACCATTTATCCATTCAAAGTCTGGAAGTGAAATGCAGCCCCTTGACATCAATGTAGCCCCTTCATAATAGTGTAGTCAAACAATACAAAATGCAATTTATCACAGATGTTTGTTTTGATACCTCAAAATCCAAGCTTGCCCAAGCTTGCTATAACCAAATTAACCAAGCAGTATATGTGGATGTGGTATGGCAAAGAACAACTGCTTTGGGAACAGCTTTTATGCCATCAGGATTTGTACTTCCATCTGTTGGGAATGGATTCAAAACCATTTGGCACTGTAAACATGTAGCTGATAATAGTTCATGTTGGAATCTGAATTTAGAATACTAAAATTGTTGATTATGGGGTGATGAAATTAAGGTTTGCAGTAGAAGGAGAAAGTTGATGCTGTTTTCTGGTCTTACCAACAAAAACAGAAATAGATATTTCATTTTTATAGTTTGGTTATAGAAATCGTATGGAGCACTCAGCCCTGTTTTACCAGGCATTCCTATGTTCTTCCTTAGCCTGGAAATATGATCTGGCTTTCATGAACTTGGTCTGGGATTGAAATATCAAGTTTGGGTAATCAGGAAATGCTATCAGTCAACTTTACTGATTGTCTGCTAGAATCATCTCAGGGAAGCTGGGACTAGAGAAGGACTCTGCCAAGGTTTATTTAATAAAGCTCCTGCCTCGTTAGCTGCTTATTCTGACAAATCATTGAGAGAGCTGATCAACAAGCTAGTTCGTGAGTTTCCCTTGAGAACTATTTTATTAATGAGGTTTTGCTTCATGGTATAGGTGACTCCTGTAAGTCCTAGAGGAGCTGCCTGTACTTCTTTATCTGGAAAGCTATTTTTGCAAATTTAATAGCAAATTTTGGGGGTTGCAGCCTCGGACACGCAACTGATGTGCAAGTATTTTAGAAGGCAGTTGTACAAATAACCCTCTCTCTTCAGACTTTAAAAATAAAACAAGTCTCTTAGTTTTATTCTCTTCTTCCAGTTACTGCCTTCAAAGATTTCTAAACTATTATAAAAGTCAGGCCCAGCAAGGCTTCAATTGCTATTTAATCCTTGAGAACATCCTTGAGAGCTCCCAGAGATTTTCTGAGGACTTGTCTCTTGTTTATGAGTTTAGAAACTGTGGTGCTTGGGGAGGGAAGATAATCAGTCTCTGCCACTTTTTCTTTAGTGTGAATTACAGCATATGAGGTATACTGTATATGTACAAGGCATAGCTGCAGCATATCTGTGAAGAGATGAATGAGCTGCAGGACTTCAGATAAGGACAAATAGCACACCATTTGTGAGGGCAAACTGTGGTAAAAGCACATGTGCTTATGCTAATCCACACTTGATGAACTCAGATTACCCTCTGCAGCCCTGAGAGGTGTCATGTTCAGTATCACATCAGTCATCTTGGCTCCTGACAGCTGTGGTGCAGTTCAGGGCTTAGCAAGCACAACCAGGATAGCAAGTATGCTCGCATTGCTCAAGATTAAGTTTTCTGAATTTTCTAGGAGAGATCCGACTTGTACAGCGAAACGCAGAAGTATCAGAAAAGGGACCTATGCAAGCAGCGTGGCACTCAAAAGTAGTCCATTGTACTCCTGAAGAAGTGAACCAAAGAGGGTTCTTGCTCTCTCGCAGGGCAGAAGTTCAGCTTCTGTTATGTCAGAAACTTTGCTTCCAAAACAAGAGTATGATAGTCAGTAATATAAAATGATGACATTCTTTATTATTGTTTAATATACAGACATCAGATATAAAACGCTGAAAAGAAAAAGTTTAATTAATTAATTTTGCTCACTGAAAGTTAATTCAGTGTTTCAAATTGTTACCCAGATGTAAATCTGTGACACTTGATAAAATACTCTTTATAATGTACATAATTAATATTAATTTTATATTATTTCTTTACAGAATGTTTTTCTGTGACCCTAAAATGGCCTATTTGGGATTAGTAATATTACCATCATAAAAGAGCTAGGGGAAAGATTATGAATTAAACTCAATGTTTATGCATGCAATTTTTACACTTGTAGTGGGGATGGGATTACTTTGTTTTAGACAAACTATGATTTGAATTTTATCTTAAAGTTCTGTTTCCCCAGATGCCACAGAAAACTAGTATTGATTTGTGTTGCAGACGGATGGGAGCTGTCACAGCAGCGCTGACACCTTGGGAAACCTACATGGCACATGCAATTAAAATCTGACTCAGATATAAGATGAGAAAGCAGTACGGTAACACAAAATGTTACCTTCCTAGAAAATCCCTCCTTTAATGATGCATTTGGAAGGTTCAAGTGTGGCATGTTTTTGCTCATAAATAGATCATTGTGGCTTTTAAAATCTTTAAGGTTCACTGCTTTGTGAGTAAGCCGGGGGCTCTGATTTTAGTCTTAAATCAGGCAAATGCCTGTATCATAGACAAACATTGAGAAGATGAAAATAAAGAAAATACTTCAAGAAATTTTCTGTTTGGAGAGGTACGGTGAAGACAGAGAATGACATTTTTGTGAGAGCATTGTGTAAAATATTGGTTACACTGATGTAAAATCTGACCCTATCAATCTGTAAGACGCTTTCTAATTTTCAACTTTACTAGTTTTGTAGGCATAAGCATTTATTTGCTTTGTGGAAAGTGCATTCAAAGATTTTGAAAAAATAAAATGTTTTGTTATCACAAGGACTTTTTTTTAAATTTAGGCATTTAAAAAAATATATTTCCTTTGACAGACTATCTTTTTGGATTAAAAGTTTGAATGCTAGTCAGAACAACAGTAACTTTACAGTCTTAAAGCTTTTTATGAATTTCAACTTAGCAGACTATTTTAAATTTCAGATCAAAGGAAATGTTGTGAAATGAAATGTTTGAACATTTGCGCCCTTTGCTCTCAAAAATATTGTATTGCTTTCCAAAGAAACAGATTTTTTATCATTAGGATACAACTTGTCTTCTCAGTTAAGCAAGAAATAATCATTTACTCTCTCAGTTCTTCTTTCTTTTAATTCTTTGATGATAGTCTCCTCTTTCTTGTTAGATGAGATCCAAATTTTTGGCTGTCACATGTTCAGCCTGCATTTTAGTTAAGTCTGATTCCTACTGAACCGGAAATTTTTTTCCAGTGGATTTTGTGCACTGTGGGAATAAACTGATCAAGACACAAATTTCCTGGCAAATAGCCAGGAGTCATGGTAGTTAGTTTTGTAAAAAAACATTCAAATCACTTACCGACACTGTTAAACATATAGCTACCGAAGGTGTAAGTTGAAAAATGTATCAGTCTGAAAACTAAGTAGATCTTACTCGTCTACAAATGTCGGTAACTAAACTTGCCTTTTTTCTAGTGGTAATAGATGTCTAATTCCTTCAGAAGCTTTGAAAATCCTGGTCAGAACAAACACCATATTTTTCTATTGATATTTTTAACCTTGCCAGATTGCTTATATTGTGTATCCTCTAAATGCTCATCTATTTTATCTATTTATGTGTAAGTGGTATTTCATAGCTGATATTCTGCTTCCAACTTGTAACACAGTCTTTTCATTATCATGACTGCGGTAGCCCTTGAATCTTCATTCAGAATGTCACTTCAGTTAGGTATAAACTACTGTGTTTTGTGTTAAGGCTGAACCCTAATTAAACACAAAGGAGAAAACTGTTCTATCATTTCTGTACCAGTGACAGACTTCGAATTTATAAAATAGAATCTAGAGTTTCAGATACTTTAGCATGTTTGGAAGCAAACTTGCACATCCTGTTTAAAATTGTTATAAAATTTTGCTTACAACAAAAGAACACTTAGAAGAAAGTATTGAAAATACTCAGAATGGTTTGATTATGTCATTTTCTAAAGTCATCAAATTGTACATGACAGTCAGCCATTTCAAAATATATCTGAGCCTCTGAAAGACAAAATATTATTTACCTATAAATAAATCTTTGTGGGTTTGTGACATTTCTTCATTTTTTCCTATATGAGACTTTTAAATGTTTTGCTCAGTATGCATCTGTATAACTTACTGAATAAGAAGGATTATATTGGGTACATCAATATTTTTGTTTTCTTAGAGCATGTGAGCTATGTATACATATATTCTACAGACTTCAGTTCATAAAAATATGGAAAAGAGCAGAAAGAGTTTTGTTTAAATTTTGCTTCACTTTACGGAAATAATATTTAACACATTTGGGCAATATGTGGCCAGTTGCTCTTCTAGTGAAGTATGTGCATATACCTAAGTATGCCTCTATAATTGATGCAAAAATAATTTCTGAGGTTAAAATATGCCAAAGAAAATATATGCTATATGTTGTCACTTATTTAAATTAATAAACAGATATCTGTGAGCTGTTATGGTAGCTTAATGTCATCTGATTACCCTTCAGGTTAGATATAGAAATTCACTGTGACAAAGTAATCCAAGAAAAGTTTAATTTTTCATTGCCAGCTTTCCATGCTAAAATTCTCTGGATTGCTGAGGCACGCAGTATTGCCATAATAAGCACTTGTCAGCACTGAATTCAGTTTCTCAGTGTATTCGCATGTAGAATTTCAGCTGGGATCAACGGGACTTCATTTTCTTCAGTACAAAGTCATTTTGCTGAAAACCTATTTTTTTCTTTAAATAATGTTTTGGTTTGTATTATTATTCTGTCTGATTATCTTACCCAGTCTCAGTGGTCTCTGGATCTAGTGGCAGATGAGATTTGCTATTTCAGTAACCTCTTTGCAACTGTAGTTTTGAAAAGAAGGAAGAAGAAAACAGTGAGTACAGCTACATTTGAAACTGATAAGTGTTTTCCTAACTGGCTAAAGGTATTTCCACACAGAAATGCCCAGTTATTGTTCAGTGTCAATTTTTGTTTGGATGTTAGGGATGTGCCTACTGTACTTAGAGCTACCAGTACCGCCATAAAGAACAATTGCAAATAAACATTCTCTGTAAACAGGACCAGCAGGCTCAGACCATTTTAACGATCTCCTTTGCAAAAAACTCTACCTGAAATAATTAATCAGTGAAGATGCCTTTAGTTTTCTTTGCTAATCACAGGATAGTAATAGAAAATACATTCATACTCTGTATGTAGAGTATAAGTAGTATTCTAGCCCACTGTATTTGTTATGACCCTGTTGTTTTATTCTTATTTCTGCCTATGCTCTTTATCCATGGAAGTAGATGAGGGAGTCAAAAATCTTTCAAGGTTTTCTCTGGCTTCTGGGACTCATTGAATCTCTTTCCCTCTTTCTTTTAGACTCTAGAAAGGAGGAAGAAGCTCCTTCCAATTTTACATTCAGAGCTGGAAAATCTGCCAAGATTTTCACTTCAAACAAATAAAGTCACTTGGCTAACGGTAAGAATCGATGACCAATAAAGCCGCTCTGCACCAATCACTATGACAGAAAATTCCGTAGTAATTTTCAGGCACAATGTATGTATTTCACTTACAACATATGCAAATGCACGTTAAGGTATGTCTAGAAACATTTTCATAGATAGATAGATAGACAGATATCTGTGTAAACTTTAAATGACAGGAATAGCAAACTGAATTGCAAGGTTTTTCCTTTGTTCCCAATAATATATTTACCCCTGCACTTGTCTGACATAGTACTCTAAGGTTGGATCCAGCTATTTTAACATAGGTGTCTGTAGTCATTTCAGAAGCTCTAAATTATCCTGTCTGTCCTCCAACAGTCTCTTCAGAGAAATGTAGTTCTCCTAGAAGTCTTGTATCACATGTGCCAACCTTGCAGAGGTGTCTGAATACAACCTCTGTAGCAGCGCTGCAATACACAGTTCCAGGCAACTGTGCTTCACTTCTGGAGTCTGACCTTTTACACAAACCTGGAGGTTCAATAGTGCATACACACTAAGAAGGTTTTTTGCCATTCAAATGGAAAGTAGTTAATTTGGTTGCCTGGTATATATACTTATGCTGATTTTTAAAATTTAACTCTTTACTTCTACTGCTCTGTGAGAAGGCTGTTTGTAAGAAAATAGTGACAGATGAGATAATCATTGCATTTAGCCCTTTGTTGGCATGCTTAACTTGCCTGTCAATCTGTGATATTAGCTTAAAGTGCATCCAACCATGCCATTGCATTTATGTTCCCTCAAGAAGCTCCCAGAGCTCCCTCTTAGCATCTTAGCTTTCACTGCTGCCCAGGAAAGATAGGAAAATTGGGAAAGTAGCTTAGGTGCTTGTGCAGGATCACACTGCAACCCATGCATGTCTGTGCAGGGCACAACAATCTCCCTGCTCATCCTGTGCCAGGTCACCTAGACGAGAAGTAACTGAAGAATGTCGCTCCTGATTTGACATGGTGGGGAAGATGGGTTAATAGTGCAAAATAAGGGGACCTACGTGAGCACCCATGATCGCTGGCTGCCTTCCACAGTCCTGCTGGCAGCTGCCTGGTGCCTGCCACAGCAGCGGCGTGCTGCGGGTCACTCACACAGAGCAAGGAAGGCACAGCGTGACTGAATTCGCTCCATGGGCAACGGGATGTGTGCTACCCTACACACAGCACCCTCAGCCACGTACACCACTGTCACAGCCCCACCAGTGAGCTCCATCAGACCCAGCACTGTAACAGCTGTGCTTTATTTGCAACTTCTGTTCCTTCAGCTGCTTCTGTTTTATTTTTTGTGGGTAAGCTTATTTTTTTCTCCCAATTTCCTCTTTTTTTTTTCCTTTTTCATCTTTTTTTTTCCTTTTTCTTCTTTTTTTTCCTTTTTTTTCTTCTTTTTTTTTTTTTTTTTTTTTTTTTTTTTTTTTTTTTTTTTTTTTTTTTTTTTTTTTTTTTTTTTTTTTTTTTTTTTTTTTTTTTTTTTTTTTTTTTTTTTTTTTTTTTTTTTTTTTTTTTTTTTTTTTTTTTTTTTTTTTTTTTTTTTTTTTTTTTTTTTTTTTTTTTTTTTTTTTTTTTTTTTTTTTTTTTTTTTTTTTTTTTTTTTTTTTTTTTTTTTTTTTTTTTTTTTTTTTTTTTTTTTTTTTTTTTTTTTTTTTTTTTTTTTTTTTTTTTTTTTTTTTTTTTTTTTTTTTTTTTTTTTTTTTTTTTTTTTTTTTTTTTTTTTTTTTTTTTTTTTTTTTTTTTTTTTTTTTTTTTTTTTTTTTTTTTTTTTTTTTTTTTTTTTTTTTTTTTTTTTTTTTTTTTTTTTTTTTTTTTTTTTTTTTTTTTTTTTTTTTTTTTTTTTTTTTTTTTTTTTTTTTTTTTTTTTTTTTTTTTTTTTTTTTTTTTTTTTTTTTTTTTTTTTTTTTTTTTTTTTTTTTTTTTTTTTTTTTTTTTTTTTTTTTCATTTCACTTAGATAATATAAGTAGCTGTATCTACTTCTGTTTTAGGCTTCTTTGAATACCAAGTCATTGTGGATGCTGCATCTTGTGCTGGGATTTTAGCAAGGTGCAGATGAAGGCAAAGGGCTTTAATCTGGCATCTCTTGGCAGGTACTTTGGAGTGCCTCAGCTACAGCCAGAGATCTAGCCCAGGGTGTTTTATAGCCAGAAATATGCCTCCTTACTGAGTTGCATTTGCTGACACAGCTCAAAAATTCACCCTGAAAGAGAGTACATGTTATTGCTTGAGACAGTAAAACACTATTTACTGTGACTGCTGCTTGGATGAGCTTGGTCATAGCTTGAGGGCCTAGCTTTGGACTAAAATAAATAGTCTGTCCAGCAGGTTCCCATGATCTGCTGGACAGTCATGTAGAAAAAGCAGAATTGCTTTGACGAGAGTTGGTGAACAACTTATGATAAGATAGACGTAGATTTTTTTAACAATTTAACAATATTACTGACACCGTCAAGCTGTCTTTAGAAGGTACTTATAGGGAGTTCAAGTCAGTGCCAGTGGTAATAAATTGTATTTCAGCATCCTGAAGCTGAGTCTGGAGCTACATCTATTTGTTCGCCAGCACCAGTTCCCCACCCAGAACTGTAGTCTGGCCTTGGGGACTGGGTGACAGGAGAGCCTAGGAAAGTGAGTGCTGCTACTAAAATAAGTAATAACTCAAAAACTTATGCACAATGCAGTAATTTGGGCATTGCAGTAAATTCTATTAGGTAGGAGGAAAGAGGTTTGACTGGAGGCTTCTGGTGCCAGTTACATCTGTTATGCACAATTATTACATACAGTTACTATGACACGGATTTGTGGTTCAAAGCACGTTTTTTAACAGATGAGAGAGGTCAGTGCTATTCTCAGAACTATTAATATGAGTTTCCATTAAAAAACATGAAGAAATAATTTCCCAAATAGTACTTTCATAATAATTAAAAAATGAAAGAGAATGGTATCTGCTGCAGTAAGTCTTCTTTTACTCACTAAGCACAGTTTACAGGATAAAATTGAAGACCGTTAAATTCCTCAAAAGCAATGACACACTCCAGTATCAGCTGTTCAGATTCTGCCTGGAATACATGCTGTTGCTGTTCAGCTTCAGGATATTACAACCAAAGACACTGGAAGGAAACAGATGAACTCCTGCTTGGGATGGGAGCCAAGTTCAATGTTATTCTAAAAAAGTACTTATATTGTGTCAGGATATCAGGCGAAAATTTTCACCCACCCTTCCCTTTTGGTATCTATGATTACAAACATAAAGGGTTTTCCACTGCATAGAGCTCAAGGAGAGTGAAAGTAAGATTGAATGCCTATGGGTAAGGATCGGGGTAAGAAACAGGGTAACAAAGCACACTTTCTGTTGGGAGTCTGTTATAAACCACCCAGCCAGGATGAAGAGGCAGGTAAAATATTCTATCAGTAGCTAGCTGATGTTTCATGATTGCCAGCCCTTGTTCTTTTGGGAGACTAACTTGCCAGATGTCTGCTGGAAACTCTACACAGCAGAGCGGAGGCAGACTAGGAGGCTCCTGGAAGGTGTGGAAGAGAACTTTCTGACACAGATGGTAAATGGGCCTACTGGGGACAGTGCCCTGCTAGATTTGCTTGTGAACAGAAAGGGCTGGTGGGTAGATGTGGTGTTTGGAGGCCATTTTGGGTAGAGTGACCATGAGAGAGTTTTCAATTCTTGATGAAGTCAGGAAGGGGATCAACAAAACCTCTACCTTGGTCTTCCAGAGGGCAGACTTTGGCCTGTTCAGGAGACTCATGAAGAGAGTTCTTTGGGGAACAACCCTTTATAACAAAGGAGTCCAGGGATGTTTGACACCCTTTTGGAAGGAAATCTTAAAGGTGCAGGAGCAGGCTGTCCCTATGTGTCAAAAGATGAGCTGGCAGGAAAGAAGACCAACCTGGCTAAAAAGAGAGCTTTTTCTGGAATTCAGGGAAAAAGAGAGTTTGTGACCTTTGGAAGAAGGAGCAGACAACTCAGGAAGAGTACAAGGACATTAGGACAACTCAGGAAGAGTACAAGGACATTAATGTAGCTAAGAGTACATTAGGTCATTAGAGAGAAAACTAGAATGGCAAAAGCTCAGATAGAACTCAACCTGGTCAGTCACGGCTGTAAAAGACAATTAAAAGGTGTTTTTATAAATTAACAGCACAATGAGGGCCAAAGAAAATATCTATTCTTTATTGAATGTTGGAGGGAGCGTTGTCATCAAAGATTGTGGGGGCCGGTGGCCCATAATACAAGGGATAGAAATCCTCTTCAGGTTATGGTAAACTAAAAAGGCCTTTCCTAGAATGCTGTTT
>VYZQ01000802.1:15310-31750 GCA_013400655.1 Mystacornis crossleyi
AGTACCCTTGGGTAGATCCAACCCGGCCCCATATCAGGTATCTCACCATCTCCCTTTGGATTATGGGGGTTTCATTCTGCTCCTCACCCCTGTCTTCCAACTCAGGGGGCTGGTACCCAGAGAACAACTGGTCTTACTAGTAAAGACCGAGGCAAAGAAGGCATGGAGTACCTCAGTGTTTTCTTCATTCTTTGTGGCTTTATTTCCCCCCACATTCAATAAAGAATTGGGATTCTTCTCAACATTGCTGTTGCTGATGTGTTTATAGAAAGCTTTTTTATTGTCTTTTATGGCAGTGGCCAGGTTAAGTTCCAGATGGGCTTTGGCCCTTCTAATTTTCTCCCTATAAAGCTTCACAGTATCCTTGTAGTTGTCCGGAGTTGCCTGTCCCTTCTTCCAAAAGACATAAATAATTCTTTTTTGTTTGGTTGGTTNCTTCCCGGCCACCTTTGCCAGTTTACCCAAACTTTCTGTATCGCTGCTTAACTTTTCCCTTTGGCAGTACTGGTGTAGCGGTGCCTTTTTGTTTGCATTTATATATATCTTTGTGGATCTTTTCAAAATATTTCTGTATATTTGTGGAGGAGAATCTGATTTACTAAAAATTACTTGACATCCCTTCAGAAGCAGCTTCTGTGAAGGCTATACATCTTTCTTTTACCATAAGTGTTAAAGTATCTAAAAATTCAGTGGTTAAGTGCAAAAGATAGTTGGGGGAAAAACTAATCCTTTCTGATGCAAGAGCCATGATACATGCTTATTTGATAGTGTTGCTTCCATATGTAAGTACAGCTGGGAGAAAAATTGCTTCTTTTCTCTCCAGGACACAGTTGAATTAGAAATATTTGAAAGACTGAGCACCAGTGACAATATTTTATTGTGTTTGAGAAATGAATGCAACTAATTAATTAGCATTCAAACACTGGACTCCTGCTTGTCTATTGTATGTCTGTTCTTGCCTCATTTAGCAATCAACATACTCAAAATTCAGACTTATTGTCTACAGCTTCCCAAGCTCTTGAATATAACTCTGAAGAACTGTTCCAATNGAACTGTTCCAATGAGGCATTAAAAAACATGCTTAGATTTTTAAACTAGGCCGTCCCAGGATAAAGCATACCAGGCATACGTGTTTTGTTAGATTTTGGTATAAAACTCTCAGTGCAATTCTATGTAATGTGTTGTGGGTAACTGCTGACTATATAGTTTTGTTGTTTTGTTTGGGTCATGTCTGATTTTGACCCATGGCAACACCACATGTAGACATCATGTCTGATATGTTTCTTTCATATGTCACATATGCTGGTGCAAGAATATTATTCNAGACTGAGCACCAGTGACAATATTTTATTGTGTTTGAGAAATGAATGCAACTAATTAATTAGCATTCAAACACTGGACTCCTGCATGTCTATTGTATGTCTGTTCTTGCCTCATTTAGCAATCAACATACTCAAAATTCAGACTTACTGTCTACAGCTTCCCAAGCTCCTGAATATAACTCTGAAGAACTGTTCCAATGAGGCATTAAAAAACATGCTTAGATTTTTAAACTAGGCCGTCCCAGGATAAAGCATACCAGGCATACGTGTTTTGTTAGATTTTGGTATAAAACTCTCAGTACAATTCTATGTAATGTGTTGTGGGTAACTGCTGACTATATAGTTTTGTTGTTTTGTTTGGGTCATGTCTGATTTTGACCCATGGCAACACCACATGTAGACATCATGTCTGATATGTTTCTTTCATATGTCACATATGCTGGTGCAAGAATATTATTCTGATTTCAGAGTTTAGATCATTCTTGCTTAAAGCATAGTGTGTGAATCTGTAATGATCCATAAGATTTCAAAAGAGGATATGGATGTGAATTTGAATTACTAAAAAAACAGACAAAACTAAAAAGCATTTGCAGATATCTTCACATACAGCAAAGGAAACAAGTAAAATGAGAAGATGAAATCGCAAGTGAATATTCATAATGCATTACCAGTTGAACATTTTACCAGTTAAAAAGGAAAGCTGGTGCACCAACCTGTCAGGAATCATAATAATCAGGTGCTCTTTGATCAAAAAAAGCTGAGAGACACTAATCTAGATGATGCAAAAGAAGCATGAGGTATGCTACAAATACACAAGACCCAGAAGGGATTTTCCTGGGTAATTTTGGTGAGTGGGGAGCATGGGAAAGGAATTCCATCAAATTGGTTTCAATACTGACAGGTGTAAAGGACTGTGTTGGTTTCATTTAAAACTACTTGATATGAAAACTTTTTTTCCTAAGATGGAATTCCTGTATTACCTAGCAGCTATGTTATGGATATACTGTGTATGTACAAATAAAACCCAAAAATTGCCTTGAAATAATTTATTACTTTTATTTTTTACCAAATAAAATGTTTCTTTTAAAGCTCAGTTCATTTCTGTGTTCATTTCTTCACTGGCTCATACTGTTATTAACACTTCTCATCTCAAAATTTAGAACATCTTTTAAAAAATGCTGACATTGGAAATGTTGAGTGAAATGTTACAAATTGAGCTCTCAAAGCTGCTTTGTGGTAGCATCCTCTTTGCAGAACTGTTGCACCTATGGGACCAAGAGCTCACACAAACCACAGAGGAAGGACCAAAGCCAACATCACTAAAATATCTGGAGTAAAATATTAGTATAATATAATGAAAGTAAGTGGTATCAAAAATGGAGGATCCCACAGTGTTAGTATCCCATGTTTTCTTTCAGAGCCCTCTGTCACTCCCTTGCTCTGATATTTTGGGTTTGGTTTCCTTCCTGTTAATTCTGCCTTGCTAGTGTCAGGTTCAATAGTGTTTTCTTTTTCCTCCTATCTCTGCCTTTATTTCCCCTTCCCTATTTAAATGAAACATCCTTCAGAAATCTGTTTGCCTATCTCTTGCATTGTACTTGCTACTGAAAAAATAATTTCCATCACCTGGCTTGTGAGAATCAACTTCTGACGGCTCCATGCATGAGCTGTACCACGGGATAGCTCATGAGAAATAGATTTTGAATCCTGAATATTTGCTCAGTGCCTGTGAAAAAACAGTAGAAAACATAGTAATCTTTCTGAACAGCTTATGGTCTATATTTAGACTCAATGGAGGAAGGAAATCATGAGACAGAGGGGAAGTTTGCACTTTTTCAGTTATAAAAGGTTATAGAACATCGAGGTGATTTCTCATTTACCACATATGAAGACTTTGTGAGGTTGAGGCACAGTGTCTGCATGCACCCATGCACATACCTGTATGCATAATACTGAGGCTCTTACTTGTACAGGAACTTCCACTTACATTGTAATTTAAGTAAAACTCATCGTGGTTCATTGAGCTCAAGTCTTTTCTCAGCTCCCCCACACAGAAGTCATTATAATAATTACTACCTCGTCTCGTTTCCTTCATGTTTTCCTCACTTAGGACAAATGTAAACTTACCCTGCCAGCAACTCTGTGTGCAGCATTTCAGCATCACTAGGTAAATATATAAAAAACAAAACAAAACCCTTTTCATTTTTGGGACATATCAGTTGGATTGAGAAGGAAGGTATGACTATATCCTAATGAGGAGAAGACTGATGAATGTATGAGTGGGGGGTTTCTTGCAGGAATGTACTTGCAGGCCAGTCATTACTGAAAGTTAAAATATGATGCTTTTTGACAAAACTGTTCTGAAAAAAAGGATATTTGGAGTTATGGCAGAGTTATTTGATTATCCAAGAATTCCTTCTAGCTGAGTAAGAGCTGTCATCCCCTTTTGGCAGATGGGAAGCCCAAGGCTTCACTGCTCTTGCATGCCAGAGTAGCTGTGGGTGCAGACATGGGTGTCTCCTTGTTTTCCATTCAGTTCCACTGCCTTGAATTTACCAATAATATGGTGACTTGGAAAGTCCATTTCCAGGCATGCAAATTGGGTCTTGTTTAGCACAAGCACATTCCAAACTAAAATGTTAAGTTAAATTCCAAACTACATGCTAAGTCTGTATCCATAGGTTGGACTCAATGACCTCAGAGGTCTTTTCCAACCTAACTGATTCTGTGATTCTATTAAGTGCCTGTAAAATTGCAGATCATTGTATATACTAAATGGCCTTTCCCCATGTATCTCAAAAATTACAAACTTTCACACTGTATTTATGACACCCAGGTATTTTCATCTTGAAGTAGTGACTAGTAGTACTTGTGGCTCTATATTGTGATAAATGCCAGTAAGTAGACAACACTTAAACAACAAAAATGATTAGCCATTACTCTGTATGTGCAGTGGCCAGTGTCAAATCAGTTAGCCACGATCTTCACAATTGTTCTATTCAATTTGCTGATCAAAACAAAAATATCTCAGTGCTTTCTAAGGTGGGACAGGCAGTTGGCTCTTAAGTCTGTTCAAGTCCATATATGCCTGCATCAAAGTGGTGCAGAGGACTCAGCCTGTCAGTGGATGTCAATGGTGCAGAAAGGTCTTAGAGTCAGGATGTTCTCAGAACCCCCTCATGATTGTTTCCCTAATCAAGAACATCACAGCAATCAATACAGGCCATAGGGAAGCAGGTGGTTGCCATACACTTATTTTCACACTTAGAACAGCCCAAGAAGTGCTGTAAAGATGTCATGCACACCTCAAAATTCATATCCTCTGCTTCTCCTTCTCTGATCAGAGAAGGGGTTGGGGGAAAAAAACACAAGAACTGGAGGAAAAGAGATCTGGGAAGATCAGAAGCCTGTTTGGCAGCAGATTTTTTTTCTTATACCACATAAAAAGCCTTTAGGAGGACAGCAACTGTCACTGGTTACTTGACACTTAAATAAGTAACCTCCTGGGTTTTAGTTACCTTATTGACACCCATCTCAGGCTTATACAGTCCAACTTATGCACTGCAAATTCTTAGTGGTAGGAGGAATATTCTGGAGAAATGTCATTGTATACAGCCTCTCTTCAGCCAGGTAACTCACAGTGGTGTCTTTCTGCCACTGTCCGAGGGATCACGCCATTTCTCAAGAGATTGTGCCATCGTCCGTGGTGCTTCAAATGGATGGGCAGAGACAGGATCACAAATCATGGATCCAGCATAGTATCCTTCTCACTTTCTGGGAAGACATCAGCTGTGAAAGGAAACTTGTTTTGCTCTGCAGATTTCAAGAACAGATTTTCAACAAAATAACGCTTTTTTCAACTGAATTTCCTTTTTTTTTTTTTCATACACAATGTGCAGACTTCAAGCAATAAAACTTTTCAAACAATAAAGTGTTGAACGTCAGGAGATTAGAAGCAGAATGAAGGTTTTACCTGAAGCATTTTTATCCTTTTTTTTTCCCCCACGCACACCACAAATGTGGCCAGAGAGAAAAAACTCCTGTGAAAATAAGAGTAAACCAGAAGACACCTTTGTATCTCATACTTGCTCATACTTTGCTCATACTTTGAGTTAATAGGGACTTCTATGCTATCTATTGATTTTATGTCTCTGCTGCAAACCTGTGGGCTCAAGTTGCTCCTCTTACACGGCTCCTCAAACCCACTTTTCACAGAATTGTTTAGTACTGCTTTTACCATATTACTTCTTTCACCCCTCTGAGAAAAGCATTATCTATATGGGAATATTTTTTTTCCTGCAGAATATTACTTGTTACAGAGCTAATATTTTGAGGGTTATCTATATATCCATGCATACATTCTCACACGAGCCTATTTTCCATCTTAATCAGCTCTAAAGACAAGTATATTCAACAATGGTCTGTAATTCAAAAGAGATTACTTTCTCTGTAGATAAAAATTTACAGTCTATAATCTTTAGGTTAACAGGGAATATTTTATTCAGTCAACAAACCAGTAATTTGTTTGGATTATTTTTAAGATCACTTATTTATAACAATGTTAATCTCATGACCTTGAATGAAGTTGATAGCTGACAGGTTAAATTCAAACAACATTTACTTCACCTGCATTTCCTTGAGCAAGAAGTATTGTATTTTTCTTTATTTTTTGTTAAAAAATCCCAATTTTTTTACTTTTAATTTTTAGTTTCCCAAAATAAAAAGTATTTTATTAATTAATAGATCTTCTTCCTTTGAATGTCAAATAACTCACTCCAATGCCATGACTGCCTTGGGTTCCAAAATTATAGAAACACAAGAGACATGACTTTGCAAATTTTACGTACCTCAATTTTCAAGAAGTATATCATCAGGCATATTTTAGCATGTTCCTTCACAAATAATGGAATGCTTTCTCCTCTTATTGAGAAACAAGAGCCATTATGCCCTTGAACTCTTTAGAGAGACTGTTAATGTGAGAGGAAATGTAGGTCAATGAATTTATATCATAATACTTGTGTGCACGTCTGTAAATCTCTTAATTAAATGCGGAAAAGAATCAGAGGGCAGAAAGAGATATTAGTCCCTCCATTTGCTTGAGGCAACCAAAATGTACATTGGCATATTTTAATTCCCTGCCAGCAGCAAGCCAAATTAGCAGTGCTTCAAAGTGACAAACAAAATAATGTGGTGACTAAAAATCTCATAAACTCCAGGCTAGCATTTCACACAGAGCGCTACACTTACCTGTGCCTTTAGTCTTTAAGCATGAATTTCAGAAAATTACAAAAGTTAGACCCCTCTGTTATTTTCATGAGCAGAGAGCAGAGTTTGCCCCTGCTGAGCAGCAGAGGTGGGGCAGAACCCGTTCCAGCAGGGTGCTCAGCACACAGTGCGGGGGCATACCTCACCTGGCATTTTTAGTGTTTCCAAGCAACTGCATGGACTCCTGTCCAAATGCTCTGTCTGTCCCCTACCCTCCCTATAATTGTTATTAATGTTTAATTTGAGTGTGAAGCTCAAACCTAGAGGTAGGAGACCTGTATCCTGTTCTGACTCACACTGTCAGGATAAACATTTAGAAAATCCAGTCCCAAAACCTTTTCTCTTGATGCTGATGAGTGACCACACCAGGCTTCAGTGAGATTGCTGTTACTGGCAGGGAGGCTGTTTGAGAAACTGAAACAATCTTCCTGAATATCACAAAAAGGGAAAAAGTAAGAAAGTCTCTCCCGTCAATATTTTTATGTCCCTTTTTGTGTGGAAGCAGACTGCAATAGCAGGGAGAAGTTCTGAGGAAGCCAGAGCAGGAACCAGTGGTGTGATTTGTCACTTCTCCATTGAAAAGGAAACAAAGTGACAGAAAACCCTAAGAAGCAGGAATCTGACCTCGTCGGTACAGTGAGTTAATAGCTATTCCTCTCAGCACTTCTGAGAAGTCTCTCAGGTCTGGTCTGTGGTGTTCCTTGTCTGATGAAAATTTCACAGATTAAGAACACACAATCATGATAAAGGACCTGATCTTCAGTTTTTCCTCATTTCCTGAAAGAAATTTCTTCTCTCCTTACACTGCTACCCCTACCCATGCATTTATGGGTCCAGCACAGCATCAGCATCAATGCATAATGATACTCCAGAGAAATATGCAAGCTACAGTCAATTTTGCAGGTGTATCTGAAGTGCCATAGTTCACAGCCTGCTCAGATATCTTTGTTCTTTAGCATTGGCAAAAGTATAGACACAGTTACTGAAGAGATTACAAAACTGGCATTTAAACCACCCCGACTTTCTGAGGTTCAGTGTAAATGTCCCAGTGTGATAGTAGTCTTTGTATGATAAGCAATTACATCTCATGATATTTTTAAACATGTAATATTTATAGTATTAAATAAATAATCAGTCAATACTTAATACTGATTTGTTTGATCTGACAAGGTAGTAAAATGCCCCAGAATAAAGTGCATATTAATAAACAGCCCTGGTTTTTCAGGTAGTTCCTTACCAACCTTCAAGTAAGAATGGAGTGTTCTTTGAGGTTTACTTTAGCTAGTAATCAGTTACAGGGAATGATACTTAGGGAACATGCAATTAATTTGCTTTCAGTATGGTGGTGATGCAGGGGTAAAAGGATCAGCACCAGAAAAAAGGGTACAGAAAACAGCAACCTGATGACAGAGTTTTCCAAGCACCTTTTTGGTTTTGTTTTTAGTTTGGATTTTCTTTTTGTGTACATGATGCATATTCCCTGTATAGATGAAAAACTGCAAACCAATCATAAAGTAAAACTAATGTGAACGAATGCGTTCTGCTTGCTGTTAAACACAGTCAATAATGAATTCATTACTTCCAGCTAATACTAGAGCCCACAGCTGCTGCATCTAAATAACACTGAGGCAATTTCCATGCTGATTTACACCTGAGGGAGGGCAGTCCCGAGTCCTGATTTTCAGGATGGGCAGTATTTTTAAATTAAGTACTGGACTAGCATGTGGGAGATTAAGATTCAGCAGCTCTTACACAGGTTTCTTTTATAACCAACTAGGATTTGATTTCTAAACATGTCATGCACCCCCATTTTTCTATTTTTTGTTTGTCCTCTAAGCTAAAATAAAGAAGCAGAGACAGATACAAGGACCGAAAGGCAGGATTCCTTCTTTCATTGACCTAATTTCTCAATCAACAGACACCTCTTTTCTTGTCCTTACCTGTTTTACTACCTGATTGCTCACCTTCATCAGTGGTGCTCCTACAGGGGTAATCCAGGGGAGCTACTGGTTCTCCCCCAGCTCCATGCAGACTTTCAGTCTCAACACAAAGACTACACATAGATGGACCAGCCAGGTGTCCTGAATGCAAAAAAAGGAGAAAAGCTTAACTGAGAAACTTTAAAGGCAGAGATGTGAGCAAGGTGAGATGATTGTTTCTCTGCCAGCAAGATCTGGGCCCATTAGGAGTGACTAAAGCCGAATTTAGGTGGTCAGAAAACTGTAATACTGACAGCCTACAGGTCTGCAGTGACTTTCTAGTCTGGAAGAAACCAGGCTGGCTTTTGAGGCTGAATTAATTTGGATCAATGTGAGTAAAATGGGTATTATGCTGGAGGTACTTTAGCTGGCGTAGTTTCTGGTCCATTTTTGCCCTTCCTTGTACATAGTAACTATACCATAAAAAGAAAAGAAACAAAGACAAAAGCAAACCAAAACAGACAAAAAAACCCACACCAAAAAAGCCTAAAAAACCAAAACTGTCTTCCATTTACCTGTCTGCATCATACCAGGGACAAAATGCAATACATCTCCTGTGCCAATGATACAGTTGGCTGCTGCAGTCTCATATCTTTTCTGGCTAGATAGTAAAAAATCCTAAATTGCCCTTTAATGTATCCCTTTTTAAAATTTTCTGAATTATAATCATTATAATCTTCAGGACAGAGTGATGAATAAGTTTCTCCTGCTTCTTCGCTAGGTGAAACTACTTCTATAACTTACAGCTAGGTTTATTTGAATAGGTTGGGTGTCACTTTACAGGTTTGTGAAAAAGATGGAAACAACTGTGCTGTGTAAATATCTTTAACACTGATCATCGCAATTCGCAGCACTTGCAGCAGTATAGATATGAATAAATATCTGTGGATTTCTGAAATTTTTACTAAGAAGGCTTGTACATGACTTGTTTTGCAATAATTGTATTTGTTTCAATGGTACTCTTAAACTAGAATGTTTGATTTTGGTTTAAGAAATCTACCACGGCAACAAAAAAATAATTCTAAGTTTGTTGCTTTTTAAGGTAACATTACTTAAAAATTGTAGAATTAATTCCACTCTGTTAATTTTTTTTTTCTCACCATTTTCTGCTGAGACGGAAAAATAAGCTGACAAATGCTAGGCGTCTGTGTGTCTGCTTCTCCTCATGGCACTGAGAGCAAAGCCAGAGTGCTGTAGGGAGGAAGAAGGCTGCTGGTGATTACCATGGAACTAAGCAGGATGACGGGGGCTACTGGACCAGGCACCCAGAAAGGAGGGTAGAAGATGTAAAATTAATCACCAAATCTCTGTCAGTAGCTCCCAATGTTTTAAGGAGGATTTTGTTCCTCATTGTTGTTCCTTGTTCTCATTTTGCCCCTTCAGAGTGAGCTATTTCTATGAATTTTTAGACTTGAAAATATTTAGATAAACCTTTCAAAAGCAGCTTGACCACTGCAGTCATTCTGGAAGTGGAAATTCCAGCCCAACCAGTTCAAAAAGGAGCACTTAGTTTCAAAGAAGACAGAATGTACAAAAGTGTAAACATAAACAACAGCCAAGTGTGATTGACAGGAATGACTTTGCAAATATCATCTTGGAATGCTCCCAGCTCTTGTCTGTTGTCCTGTGATTTGGGATATTTCCCAACAGCTGACTGTTGTATGGCAGCCCAGCATCATTCTGCTTCTGTGGAAGCTTTGGAAGTTGCACTTCTGTACAGCAATACAGTGTGGTGTGTCCCACTCTCACTCCTGCCTGCAGCTCCCAGCGTGGGGTGTGTCCCTGGCATGGTATACAGGAGTCACAAAGCTGTTATGCAGGGTGGCTAGAGGGAAACCTCAGCTTCCCCCTTCCTGCATGAAGCCTGAAACTGCTGCTGCACGTGGAGCTGTTGCTGTTCTTCCCACGTGGCAATCTTTCTTCCTTGAGAGAGTATCCTCAAGGGATGCCCAGTATTTATTTATTGTAACTTTTGGGTTTAGTGTGCAAGCTCCACTGTGCGTCTTATAACTCTCTTTGATTGTCTGCAGACTATGTCTGCATAAGCCATCTCTTGTGGGTACAAGTTTGCTCTGGGATCTTTTTTAACAGATTCAGTGTTTCCTGATTCAGTTTAGCATTATTCAGCTTGTGACATGTGAATTGCTGTTGCTCCACAGGACATCACAGGTGTTCCACAAAATTATTTCAGACTCTCCCTCTTCCCACCCCATCCCAAAAAAACCCCTGCTGTGTAGTCAGGTACAAAATGAAGCAACATGAGTGAAATCAAATAATAAATGAGGACTTAAAGTTTACACTGTTGTTCTGTGTTGAAAATAATAACTTTATGCTGGAACTTTATGAATTATTCCTTCTTTTTTCTCTGCAAACAGTAGACAGTCCTTTAACTAAATAACTTAGTTGACATGCCAGTTAAACAAAATTAATTTGCATTAGTTTTAGACGGTTTGAAAGGCTTTTTGCACTTCACTGATATTCCAGCCACAGTATAGTCCCAAGCTGGGCATTTAAAGTTTCTAAGCAGTGTTTTTTAAAAAGTTTAGCTTGCTAAAACCAAATATGCTAATAATGAGATTTTTCACAAGTTTGTGAGGTAATGGATAAAACCTTCAGAAAATTCCTTGAGTTTTATCTCTAATGTTTCTGTAATTGCCAGCTATGATAGAGCAGCTGCATTAAACTTTGCTTTCTGAAATAGAAGGAAAATATTGCTCCTTTTCAGGTCTGTATTAAGAACATCCCGTGGAAAGATGTCCTAGAATGACTTTTAGGAGATGTGAAGGGTAGGTGTTGTACACTTATCCCAAAGGATAGTTTTGCTTTCAGCTAGTCTTACCAATACATCCTCAGAGAAAACTTGCAGTTAGCCACAGATGCAAGTTCCAGTGGATGAGCAACCTCTCTGAAACCTGGTTTTAGTAGAGCCTTGGGATCCTTCCTTCACCCTGTGGCCTCCGAGTAGGGCAAGTCAGGGTGTTCACTCTCACGAGATGGAAACCATCAGCAGCTGAGAACACATTCTATGAAACAAAGCAGTGTTTACTTATTGCCCGAAAGCAGTGGAGTCCAGTCCTGGAGGGAGGCTGCTGTTTTAGTCCACGGTATTAGCCGGAGAGCATGTCAGCTGGTCAGGCTCCTGTCTGCAAAACCCAGCCCATTCCTCCCTGCATCCCAGCCTCTCCTATGGCACAGGGTTGGCCTCTCCCTTTGCTCCCTTTATCTTTTTAATCACCTGATGTCTTTGAAGTCACTTCAAAGGTCGCCTGTTAAAAATTCATATCCATTATATGAGGTTTCCTGTTGTATTAGGCAGGAAAACTGCCTCAAGTAATTGTCCTGTTCATGTCTTGATGCTTCATTCAACAGCTGGCTGCATTTCCCTGCATCTCCTTGCCTCCTGACTGTGTGGTTAACCCTTTAGAACCTCTTACAAACAGCAGATAGGAAAGAAGACAGATAGTGAAGACAAAATGTTTTATTATATTTAAATGTGCAACTATTGTGCAAAGTTTGTCAGGCATTGTTTGTGACTATTGCATATTAATCATTATCACAGGATCTGGAGAAAACTGCTTCTCTTCCTACTAGTTTTTGCATCTGAACAAATCCACTGGCCTTCACAGTGATTTTCCTGCCTTTCAGTGATGTGAGATTGGATAGAAGTCTCATGTGTGTTTGTGCCTTACAGAAGAAATACTGTACCATTGTGTAAGTCGGGATCACTCACACTGAAGTCATTACTCACAGCCATAATCCATAAATATTCTTTTACTGCTGTTAATGTTATTTTGTGTGAAGTTTTAATTACTTAATATTCACAATTAAAATCCTACTCAGTATTCTTAAGGTATAGCTGTCAAACACATAGCAGTGAGATGGTTTTACAGGAGTAAAGCTGAGATGCCTTAGAGCGATCAGCTGCTGAGTCCTACCAATACTTCAAAGGACTCAGTAGGGCCAACAGAAAGATTTTAGGCCTTAGACATCTGTATTGTAATTGACTACAAATGGCAAACTGAGGATTTCCTCGGTGTTCCTTCTACTCTCAGCAGTACCTGCTTCTGTTTCAATTTGGTCACCTTCCAGAATGGGTTTCTGGGGAGGGAGCAGAGACCAGACCACCACTGATCGAGATTTTAGTTCACGTTTCTCTCTGAATTACAGCTAACATAGATACCTTCTTGCTGTTCTCTCAGTTGTGAATATTTTCTCTCAACCCTACAGAAAATATGACTCATTGTGTGCTGGGAGTCTTCATTTTATCACATCTGTCTGGGAAATTATGTGTACTCTGTAATAACATCTTCATGTTTATGAACAGACACTCAGTACATGCTTTGATCTTTTTTATAAAGTGCTGAACTGATTTATTTGAATCACAGTATTTCTCTTAAAAACACCCAGTTCAGATCTGACCTACAAATATCAGTAAAGTCTAATAAATAACTAGTCTGCAAGATAAACTCTTAAAGGAATGCAAACTATGTCAAAGTGGGTATAGCTCAATTATTTTCTAAAATTTCTTCTCTGAATCTACCCTGAAATGACCTAGTAGATTTCTAAATTCACAACAGAAAGTGGGACCTGGAGGTCTGCCCAGTGCAAAATGTTTAGCTCTAAGAAGAGGAAGAATCAGGAACTTGCCCATAGTAATTACACCAGCACAGCTGCAGAAAAGGTTTGACTGTAGAAAATAAATTTTTTTTAAATTAAAGCGTATTCACTAAAATTACATTTTTTATTTTATCTACTCTGAACTTCCTTAGGCTCTCCTCAGAGATGTCACACCCAATGGGAACTCTGAGGTCTGCAAGTCAAGCCTCTTGATTATGGGCATGGCTATCCACTTAAGCACACTCCCTGTTGACTCACCTGAAAGTGCAGCCTACAAAATGTCCTGAAAGGCTCATATTCATTGGAACAAAGTGAACAGGCAGAATTTCTCTGGGGTAATTGTCTTGCATGCTGCACACCTGCCTAATAACAAAGAAGTGGAAGTCATTCAGGGATGAATGCATTCAAAACCTTCATCTCCATGGAAATAAATGTAAGATTAGTGCAGAATGAAGAACAGGCCTTCAATTAAGTCATGAAGTATGAAATCTGACCTAAGTTAGCTCTTTGCAATATTTCTCAGGCATGTTTATTACTGAAGATGAAAGAAGTGTAATTCATTGGCATGTGTGTATCTCTCCTTACACACAAGCCTGCTCTGCCAAAGAAGGCAGTTTATTTTCTGATGTCACAGGAAAATACACAGTCCTTCATGAGCATTAAAAGTTTTAGTCCCTACTACAGGTCTTCTTGAACTTAGCACATGCTATTTTCTTGACTGTGTTTATCTTTAGTTCTGCCTTAGGAAGGAATGTGTAAATATCATCCTTAATTATAATTAAATTATTCCCAAACTGTATTATTCTTAACTTAGAGAAAGCTGTACGCTAAGAAGCAACCAAATTGGAGACAAGGTTGCCCTCTCTGGTATGATAGCCCATTCCAGCTCTGCCAATAAAAAGGAAAGATAGACTGCAATACAACAGCAAGACTTCTAAAACAACACAGATAGACACTGAACAGTTCTTTGTTTTATTAACCCATCAGATCATATAACTCAAGCCCAGGTGTGTCATGAGGATATCACAAAGACATAAGCCATAACATTTCTTATCTTACTGATAAAAGAATCAAGGTGACTTTTCAAGTGGACTCTCTGAAATGATGCATACTCCAGGATAATGAAGACTGATTACCATCATACAGAATGACAGAATATTCTGAACTGGAAAGGACCCACTAGGATCATCAAAGTTCAACTCCTGGCCCTGCACAGGACACTCCAAGAATCACAGCACATGCCTGAGAGTATTGTCCAAACGCTTCTTGAACGCTGTCAGGATTGGTGCTGTGACCACTTTCCTGGGGAGCCTGTTCCAGTGCCCAAACACCCTCTGAGTGAAGAAGCTTTTTCTCATATCCAACCTACACCTCCCCTGACATAAGATCAGGCCATTCCCTTCAGTGTTCGTGCCACTGAAATGACATACAACTTGTTTGTTAGGCCATTTGTCAGATAATTTAAAAAATGAGCAAGCTAACATGAATAAAAAATCTGAAAATATATATTTTTTTTTCTTTTAAAAAACCTATCTTGTAGAGATACAGAAATTGTGGGAGTTAAGAAAGGAGGGGTGAGAAAGGATGTGCATCGTGTAACAATAGTCTTACTACTTATGTGTGAGCAGGTTTTCAGCTTCATATATCTTCCTCCTGACTAGCTCTTATGCTAGTCAGACAACCATCATTATGCCTGTGAAGGCATAATTTTGGGTAGATGGTGGCAGAAAAGCTGATGACTTTGCCTGTGCTTGATCCATCTATTTACAAAGAGAAATATTACATATGTGATGGGGTGCCAAGTGTCCTCAGCTTTTCACTTTTCAGAGATCTCTGGAGTTGAGACAATCTCTGTACGTACCTATGAATTTGTGCGCAAAAAACCAATTTGCAATCAGGAAATATTAAGTGGAACATGGTGGAATCCTGGCTTGTATGGATATAGACATATCCTTTATCTCTGTGTGTCTCTTTCTGTTTATGGTCTACCTCTGACTCTCCAGACACCACAGTCAAAAGGGATAACTGAAACCTTTTACAGCAAACTGAAGTCCTAAGCCCCTTTCCTTGTTTTGTTATACTATACTTGTCTCAGATAAGCTCCTTCTTTGCCCATTCTTGAATATTTCCTTTCTTCCAGAAAGATACTTACATGAATCAAATTGCCCTTCCAATAGAACTCCAGAAAATATCTGGAGTTTAATTTAATCACCACTTTAAACAAGGTCCTTTCTAGAACATAATGTGCCAGCAGGGGCATTCAAATATCATGCCATCAACTTCAGGAAAATTCTAGGCAAAATCTAGGGATTTTTTTAATAGTTGTCTGTATTAGTGTTTGGAATTCTGTAGATACATGTGTAGAGTGGGAAGAAAGAAAGGACACACTGATTCAGAACAGAAAAGCAGATGACGTTGAAATAACAAGTGCTCTCTTACTGGAGATAAGTTTTCAAAATCAGAACAATGCAGAAGTACCTAACAGTCACTTGATGGGTTTGAAGTGCATTTCATGTTTACTTTACACCAACTTAACTGCCACGAAATAAATGAATTTTCTTCAAGCTAAAAATTTGGATTCATGTGGCAATTTTCACAAAGATTGAAGAGTCTGAAGATCTGTATTTTCCAAACTCAGATGCTCGCTGATGCAGAAAAGGCACATGTCCCAATGTGGTGAGTGGCTTTCACTTAAATTACTTACCTATTTTCTCTCACCACCAACGCAGTAAGAAGAAAAGCCCCTTAAGCCAATTCACATTAGTGAAATCTGTCAAAAACTATTTTAATTCCTGTGTGATATCAGAAGACTGTAGGTCAGAATGTAAAATAGTCTCTCTCTAAAAGGTGTTCACATCTAATATGTGAGTGCTTCCTGTTATCTGTTTAATAGTATCTTACTTGACCATCAGCATTTTGGTTATGACACGTGCCATTTGGATCTGCTGTTGGAATGTGCATACACCACTCTATGCTGTGGTGTAGCACTGCTCTGTCCTACAAATTGCCTAGAAAGGAAGGGCTCTTAATGTTGCTGTTGATTCCTGAAGGTTTTTGCTCAAATAGTCTCATTTTATTTATATTTCCCATTAAATATGTGCCAAAACCAAATATCTACATAAGGCAATACATAAGATTCTTTCTCAATAATGAATCAGCAGAGGAGAATGTTATACCATCTTTCACAAAAACAGAACATCATTTCCTTACACATTATAGGTACATTTACTATAGTTCACTCCAATACAATTTTTAGC
>VYZQ01000803.1:0-13076 GCA_013400655.1 Mystacornis crossleyi
CCACCCAGCATCCCGTTGGCTTTGCCTGCTGCAGCAGAACCCTGGCCTCTGATTCCAGCTGGGCTCTCTCCAGGACTCCAGGTCCCTTCCCACAGAGGTCCCTTTGCAGAGAGCTGGTCCCCAGCCACGTGGATCCCAGCCTGTGCTGCACAGGTTTTTCCAAATGCAGGACCTTGCGCTTGCCCTTGTGGAACTTCATAGTGGGTTTTTCCCCTCTCTTCCATCCTGTCCAGATCTTCCTGCATCTGGGTGGGCTCTTCCTTCCAGTGTCTGCTTCTCCACATTTTTTGGTATCATTGGCAGAATCTCTTGGAGTATGCCTTATCTCATCATCCAGATCACTTAAGAAGAGAATAAAAAGTATTGAGTCCAGTACTGATGCTTGGGGGACCCCATTTGGGACAGTCTGCCAGTTTAGAAAGGATCTATTTGTCATGAGTGTCACCTGTCAGCCAGTCCCCCACCCCAGAAAATAGTGCCTAGAAAATAATGAACTTTATTTTAGCAGAAAGCTGTAAAAAACTGTATTGAAAACCTTGAAGAAATTAATTCAGACTGTTGCCTGGAAAATAGAGTAGATGTTTCCAACGATGTTGGAAAGAATATAAAAGCAACCTTTTACTTGAAAGCTTTCAGGTACACAATATGGCAAAAATCACATGTGGTACAGTTAATTCTATAATTTTTAAAAGGGTTTTCAAGTAATATATCGATCATCTACTGTCCAATTAAAAGGTTAGTATATTAGGTAATAATTCCTGGGGTCCTGCCCCACTAGAAGCAGTCCTGAGGTTTCTTTTGCCCCACTTTTGTTATGTCTGGTCCAGATTGTGGTTGGGAAACAGAACGTCCTTGTGGTTGGTTTTCTTCTTGGAATAAGATTAAACAATATTTTAGGAATGAATGTGTTTCATTCAAACACATTCATTCAAACACATTCATTCAAACACATTCATTCAAACACAGTGAAGGTGTTTATAGGGTCAGCTTAGTGTTCTTAAATGTAGGGAAGAAAGACAGAAAAAGTACTAGAAGCTATAGTCATGCTTTAGCAATCTACAAAGCTAAAAATATGTGAAAAATATAAAAAGCTAAATATCTTAGGCATCAAGACAAAGGTCACTGTTCACTCCAACCAAGAACAGGACTTTGTTATAGAGGGTGGTCAGATTTGTCAAGTACAATTTGTTCTTGGTGGATCCATGCTGGCTTTTCCCAGTGCTTCCTCTGACTGGTGATAGCCCCCAGGAGGATTCATTCCAGAACTTTCCCAGGGACTGAAGAAAGGCTGATGGGCTTAAAATGGACCGGAACATTCTTTGAGACTTTGCAGATTTGGGTTTCATTAGCCTTCTCCCAGTCTTCTGAGTCATCCCTCAACCTCCATGGCTCCACAAAGAAGCAAAGACAGAGGATCTTCTCAGTCGTCAGCCAACATTCCTAACACCACTGGTGGATGATCATACAATCACAGAGTGGTTTGGGTTGGAAGGGACCTTAAAGATCATCTTGTTTCACCCCCTGTTCTGGGCAACTTCCACAAGAACAAGTTTCTGCAAGCTCCATCCAATCTGGCGTTAAACACCTCCAGGGATGGTGCATCGGGGTCCATCCATTTTTAGGGGTCAAGCTTCAATTGACCTGCATGGCTCTTCAACAGTGGAGGTATTTTTTCCCTTTCTCCTTTAAAAATCCAGGCCAGCAGAATCTGGAGGGTTTTACATTGGCTAAAAGAGTTGAAATTAGAACATTCATCTCATATGGAGAAGTAATTGGTCTTGTCAGTGTGTTCTGTTTCAGGAAAAAAAAAAAAAAACACACCATCAAGCAGAAACAGGAAAAAAAAAAAGAGTTCAGAGGGAGAGAGTTTGAATGGTGAAAACTGGAAGAGCAGGAGCAAATTTATCAACTCAGTAAAATAAATGCTGGAAAAAAGTGTTTTGACACAGAATATTTGAGATCTCAATGTGCAGGAAAAAGATGTGTATTTTCAGAAGAGATGCACCTACACTTTGGGAAAAGAAATGAGTGATGAGTTCAGTGATTATTTTCAGTGGGAAAATTTGGTTTGAAACTCATTTGAAATCCTTACATTAATTCTTTTGCTGCTTGTATATTTGCATAAACATGATTAGGAGAATTTAGAACTCTGTTGGGTGTAAATTAGACATATTGGAATTATCTTGATTTTCAGATATACCCCATCATCCAGAAAAATTATAATGAGTGTTTGTGATTAAAGGAAATGTGAAGAGCTCTTTCTCATTTAGAATATTAGGATGGGCTGGGGGTGCTAATGAAGTGCAAAATGAAATTCTAGTAATTATGTAAATATGGGCACAAATAAAACTAAAGATATTGTTGGACTTCCAGGGACAAGATAAACTATTTTGAAACCATCAAAAGATAATAGCATGAAATAATTTTTTAGGCTTGTATTCTGCTGAGGTTGTAACTTGGCTGGATGTGGTTTCAAAAAATCACTCAAAAACCCCCAAAAAACTTACTGAGCTTACCAAACATGATAATCTAACACAAAAGTGAACTTATGAGCTTGGCAGGAATTTGGTGGACCATTAATAGAGTCTGACACCTTCACCATCAAAGGTAGGAAAAATTATCACTTGATGGTGAGTAGTTAGAAATTTACCCTAAATGAGAGGGAATTGATGATTTTAGTAAGACAGAGACACTACATTTTGCTCCAGTAATCATGATGAGGAACGGCCAAGTTTTCTTGATAATACGTGACATTTTGCACAAAACAAGAAGTGTTTAATATTTCTTCTTTTCCTGAAATGAACACAGATGCACTTCCAGAGGTGCAAAATCTTTAAAAAGACAGCTTAAAATATGTACATATTTTTGGCAATATCCTTAGCATGACACTTTAATGTTTATCTCCGTTTGCATTTCAATAGGTGGCAAACATTTTTAACATAGGGAAAGATTTTAAGGGGCTAGAGAAGGAGGGTTATACCTTAAATATATACAGCTTAAACTGTGTCAGGCAGTGATGTTAGATTGAAAAAAGACTACTGAGGGAAACTATAGGGTTATCTTAAAACCACCAAAGCAAGGAAATTTGAAATTAATAGATAGGATTGATTTCTTTTGTTACTTTAAATCCATAATGGAATTTTTTTATTGCTTTCATATTTAGGTTTTATGATAACAAAGTGAAAAGAATGGAAGTATTCACTTCAGCTAAATATGTTAATTTTACTGCAAATTTTTGGAGGGAGAGAACAATCAAATAAAACTTTGCACTTTTTATTCAATGAGTCCCTTATGCTTTTTGTTATTCACTGAACTGTAGCAGTAAAAGAGCTAAATAATTTTAGCCAGTTGTTCCAAACCCCTAAATTTTCGGTTATGAGTCTCACTGGCATGTTCAAACCTCAGATTTGACCATTCAAGTCACAAGAAATACTGTGAAAATACCTTTTTTGTGTGTTGCTTCTATTAAAAAAATGAATTTTCATATCAGTTTTGGAGCCCTCTGTAAGTATTGCATGTTGCCTCCTTTTTGCCTTTGTATTGCTTGTTTCTTTGCATTGCTTTAAACAGTAATAGAGATGGATTTAAACGACTTTAAGAATTTAAAAGAAGCTCTTGTGAAAAACTAAATCTCTTGCAAAATCTCTGCTACCACCTTCTTTTACTGCCTTTACCAACTCTTCATTAACCCTCTTAAAGTTGCAGTTGTGCACAAATATTTGAGTTATTCCCACAAAACCCTTTAGAAATGTGACTGTTTTTTACTTTAAAAACCGCTGATATCCCCACATCTTGGGTAATTTCATTAGCAAGCATGGCACCTTACCCAGAACTTCAAATGTGCACTGGCCTAATTTTAAACAATCCTGGATGCCCGGTTGCTGATATTCTGTGTATTTGTTGATTCATTTCAATATTTACCTTGTATTTCCCTGAACTTCCTTACTTTTAGGTTTTTGGTGGTTTTTTGTTTGTTTGTTTTTTCTTTTTCCTTTTTTTGTTTTGTTTTGTTTTGTTTTGTTTTGTTTTGTTTTGTTTTCATAAACACCTCTTCTCCTACTGATGCTGCAAACATTCCAGGCTATTGCAGCAGTGATAAATGGTGTTGATGCCTCGGGGTGATACCTAAGTAAATTAGCTGGTAAAGCTAAACTGTTCAGTTTCAATTTTTGATACTGTTTTGCAGCACCAGCTTTTCATTCACCACTGAGTTGGCTTCCCTTGCTTTCTGATTTAATTATTCTTCGCAGGGCAATAAAAGCTTAAAAACCTATGAGGAAGACAAATGTAGTTTTGCCACTGAGGTTACACAAAGAACACAATGCCTGAAGAATAGTGCAGGAAGCTCTGAACTGCAGAAAGCAGTTTTAAAGCTTTTAGAAAGTGCACGCCACAGAAACAACTTTTTGCCTGAAGGATTCAAGTACTTATTTCTTTTAAGATGCAGAGCTCTTTAAGCCATAAAATCCCTCTTGTCCCGTCCTATCTGATTAGAAGGGTAAATATCAGACATCCGGGGGAGAAGGGAAGAAGAAATTGTTTTTACCAAATAGGGAACTGCTGAAAGAGAAGGCCTGTTTTCACATTAACAGGACTTTCCATCTCCTTTTTTTTTTAAATCCATGACTTCCAAGTCTACAGGAACATGACTCTTCCAGGACCTAAGGCCAGCACAAATTTGTGCATTTTTACTCTCTCACAGACAAGGAGGAAAAAAATACCAGAAGCAATGTGGTTCTAAGCTTGTTTACCTATTTATCCCCCCACAAGTTTTAAATATGAATTTATGACTGTGCTGGCAACTTGTGCTTGCTTGGTTTTGAGGGAGAATAAACTTTTCTAAAAGAAGGATTTTTCAAAGATGCACAGAAATTTTTTTTTTTTTTTTAATGCATGCTATGCCACATAATACATCAAATGTCCAGTCACTTGCTTTCCAGTTGGTTCATTCATTTGTAGCTCCTCTGTGTGTCTGACACAATCTTTCATTTCCAACCCACCAACAATGACTCTTTCCTCTATCCTCCTAAAGCCCCTACTCTCCTACCATTAAAAAAAAAAAAAAAAAACCAAAACATATTTTACTCTTTAGTTATTTTTCCTTATGCTTTAGTTACATGGCCAAGAAATACCTAGGGCTCCATCATTCAGAGGCATAATCTCATGCCTGACACTGCCAACATTTTAAATACTAAAATAAATCTGTTGAAATAAAACAGGTGAAAAATGTTCACATTCCAGTTTAATTTCATGTATTAGCTTCTCCCTGTGTGGTTTATTTTTTCAAATGGTCAGTCAGCTGTTTGATTTCTGCTTTTGAAGTTTTGGACTCTGTAAAATATATTTGGATAGATACAGGCAGCAAATAAGAATACAATTTAAGTCCATTTGCCCTGAAATATATGGATTTCTTCTTATTTAAATGTCTTGGAGAAAAATTCTTTGCTAAGATATTTTTTAAAAATTCAATCCTTTTTATCACCAAATTTCACCAAACAAAATTAGAGTTTTCCATGGGGAAAGGAAATATTTTCATTTGAGACACTCATGTTCAAGTTGATTGTTTTAGTTTTGAGCTCACTGTTTAAACTGAGGTAATTAAACGCTTCAAATTCATTGTTTCAGGGGCTTTTTATTCTTAATTGTTCATTGTCAAGTAATATTTACTCTAAATTAGGACTATATAATGATAAAAATATTGTCTTTTTACTGGAGATAAACTCAATCTTTTCGTCAGTAATATTTTTTCCTTTATTAAAAGAAATCCCATCCCTTGTGGAAATACATATTTCAGGTAAGTAGGGCAGACAAAAGTCTTTGGCTGACAAGGAAAACACCGCTGAGAAGGAAAACACTGCTAATTACAGGTGCAGGTTAAATAAATCCACCATTATTTTTCTATCAAATAAAAATTACAGCATTATGAAGGATTCACAGCTCGTTAGCCAACAGCTGCTAAACTCAAGTGATTCTGTCCTCAGAACTATCTTGTGTTTAATTGTCTTAAAACCCTTAGACAGCAGCCAAGCCCTATGAGCGAACAGTTGTGGATATGTTCTTCCAGGAAATATTTCAGAAAATCTTTTTTTTTCTTCTGTTTTTCTTATTCGCTCCCGCTGATTGCATAAATATTTGAACAAAAAAACCCAAAAAAACACACACAAAAAAACCCCCCACCAAACAGCAACGAAACAACAAAACCCAACATGAAATATCAGTGAACACGTTTAATGCAATTAAATTTACCTTGTACAGCAGGCATAACTGTAAAGAAAATTTCACTATAGGCAATCCTGAATGAGAAGAAATGTATGAGTGGCATAAGTGCAAAGAAGTTAGTGAAAGAGGTAATGGGACTTTTAAGAACTAGCAGGGATGTATTTTAAACCTTTTTTGCCAGTTTTTTTACAGTGGTGTTAGGAAAAGAGAATATGAGATGGCATGAAAATAAACATATATATAATAATAAGCATGCCAGGCAAATACATGGAGAGTAAAATGTGCTCCCAAACGTCTGAGCAACAGGGCCAAGAAAGCCAGACACAAATAATTTCTAAAAATGCTTTTCCATTCCACTGCTTTGCCAGGGAAAGTTCACCTGTGTTTTGTAGCCCCTCATTATCATAGAATCCCAGAATGATTTGGGTCCAGAGGGACCCTAAAGCCCACCCATGGGCAGGGACACATTCCACCGTCCCAGGTTGCTCCAGGCCCCAGTGTCCAGCCTGGCCTTGGGCACTGCCAGGGATCCAGGGGCAGCCACAGCTGCTCTGGGCACCTTGTGCCAGGGCCTGCCCACCCTCCCAGGGAACAATTCATGCCCAATCTCCCATCCAGCCCTGCCCTCTGGCTGTGGGAAGCCATTCCCCCTTGTCTTGTCAAGATGTATTCTTGTAATTAGTTCCTCTTCATCTTTCTTGTTGGCCCCTTTCAGGATACAATCGTGTGGAGCATCTCCATCACAAGACTTACGAAATAATTAAGAGTACAGCAAAGCAATTCTGTGAATGGCAAAATGATACTGCTCCATCTGAAGAAAAGATTTTGATCCCCCCCTTCAGGAGTTTGCCAAAAGTGTGATTGCTCTGGGTATTACTTTTACAAGCAGAAGGTGCAGGTATGTATCAGAAGTTCCTCTGGGTCAGATTGTGTTTGGCCTTCCTTTTGTCCTGTGTATGAGATTGTGAGGTCACTTCTTGGAGGCATAAAATAGCAAAACTATGACTCCGCCAAAAAATTAGGAGGCTTCTTAGGACAACAATATAGGGCATAAACAAGCAAGTAAGAGAGTGGTACTGAATGGGTTTTTTCCTTAAAAAATATTGTTTCTGCTGTGTTTCGTGCCAGGTGTAATTTCCACGTCATAAAATGATCTTCTGCTCAGTTTGGAAGGCTGACAGGTAGAAACAATAACAACAACGACCACAAGAGAAATTAAGCTTGCTAAAAACATGGGAAAAAAAAATTTTTTTTCAAGGTGTCTTTCCTTAAATGTCTCGATTTTTTTCATTTCTTACATAGGTATTTAACATTTTAAAAACAATAGTAGTGAGAAGGATTAGATATTGACAATAATGTAGCGTTAGTTAGCTGGTTATATAGTTATTTGCTTATTATTTCTTTTCTCACAGAAACAACAGTGATCAGTGCTGATATACAAATTCTTTTAAAGGTACTGTTTTAGAAAATAACATAATGTGTGGTGCATACCTAAAATATCCTACTTTTACTTATAAAAGGATCATATTGATATGGATGCTATGGTTGAGACTGTTGATCTCTTTCAAATTATATATTTTGATTGTATAATTTGGAATAGCTCAAGTTGATGTCCAACTCATTGTATGTTGCTTTCATTGTGTTATTTGAGTTTTCTGTGTCTGATCTTTCTGTGTCCTTTAGATTCTGTTAATTCCTCTTGCATACAGATTTCTCAACACCACTTGCAACTCACTTTTCTGATTTCAGTGCCATTATTCTCTACCAAAAGGTATCTGAAGTTTCATTTCCATTCCCTAGTCTAGAGGAACTCTTAGGAAAAAATGTCGGATGTCAAATTAGTTTCTCCTGTAGAAGGTATAGAAGTCAAATGTGCGTTTTTATTTCCATTGGAAAAGACCTTGAGGTAGTGGCTTTCCAAATGATTGATCTCAACCATTACTGAAACTCCAGCTTTTATTAGTTTTTGACCGTAATTTTCTTTTATGATGCCACCGACTTCACTAGGAAATTTTACTGGAGATTGAAGTCCTTAATAGCAATATGTGAGTAAATGAGTAAATCTGTTATTAGGAAATAATGAGTTCAAATGGGTTATTAAAATTTCAGGAAATTTGTGAGATTTTTATATTGAAGAAGTCAGAGGCAGAAAAAATGTCCCCTAGTAAAATAATCCAAATTTTCAGCATGGAAAGACAGAGAAGTTTGGATTGAAAGAGAATGGAGATCCTGCAGTTTAACTTTGACAAGGCCTTACCAAAGCAAGAGCAGAGATTCTCTGCACAAAACATTCCAAAGCTGACACCCCTCACAATGAAGGATATTTTCCCAAATGCTTTCAATATTTATTTCTCTACAAGAGCTGCGACGAAAGAGAATGGTATACAAGATTAAAAATGTGTTTGATATGATTCAGAAGAGCTACAGCTATTTTTCTCTTTTTAATTTTTTAGACCGCAACACCGAAAGTGATTGAAAAGATGAAAGAGGGGTTTTACCTGTGGACTAATGCAATTAATTTCCAGAATCAGGAAACCCCAGAGACTTCAGCTTCAGGGAACAAGAATTTTATTTTTGTGGTATTGAGGAGCAATTTCATTCCCATGAAGTATATTGTAAAAGTATGTGTCTCACTCTGAGAGATCAAGACAGTGATAGATTATATCAGGTCTATTGCAATTTTTAGACAAGTTTATTTAGCTTGTTATTGAGAAGCAGAGGAGAGTAACACAGAACAGTATCTAATGTTCAACCCATGTAATATGTTTTGAGGCTAGAATCTTCTTGTTTTTAATGCACATATAGAGCTTTTTAGCACTTTAGTTAATCATAAACATCTGTGGTATTAATCAGCAGTGACAATGTACCCATTTAACTTTTACTGTTCTATGGTTGAGTTAAATAAATTTTGTGGCTTTCATGAAATAGGGGAAAATGACCAAATTTTAAATATTTTTACAACTAACGTACACAGAAGAATGATCTAATTATGATCAGGTCACCATAGCTGCTGTAGCAGGGAATAATTCTTGATTTTTAGTCACATTAATAGACATTAAAATATTCAGAAGTCCTTTTCCCTGACTTTAATACTGAAAATTGTGCTTTTCAATATTAGCACGAGGAGGGTCAGAAGACAACAACTTTTGGCTGATAAGTCTATGAAAACTGCAAAAAGGAATAGTTATTTATATCCTCTTTATGTCTCTGATACAACATCCAGTGAAAGAAGCACTTCCTTTTTCTGTGCAAATACCAGTCTGCTCAGTCTGCTTTGGCTTTCTTTGCTGGTTAACAATGTTGATTCCTTATAAAAGGTGCATTGTCAATATCAGGCATTAGGAATTTTCTTCAGGAAGGTGGACTGGTTCCTGTACGAATATTTTAGAAATAAACCGGTGTCAATACAAAGGTTTCTTTGGATTTTCTAACTCAAAATACAAAAGCCATTAAAATTTAAATGTTTATTAATTTTTTTCTTTCTTTTTTTTAACCGTAAAACTATTTGGCAGAAACAAAATATTTTAGGATGAGTTAACTACTTGAAGCTCAGTTATACTCACAGTTTATGAAGGAAATGCCTCTGTACTTCATCTCACTTTGTCCCTTGTGGGTTTGGCACATGCTCCCTGGTGGGATTGATTCCTCCTATTCCAGCATCAGGCTGTAAAAGCCCCGGAGCTGTATGGACAGAGAATGATTGTGCGTCAAATGAAACCCTTTATTTTTGCTGTGGGACGTAGCTACTAAATCAGGACTTCATTCCCTGGGTGAACAAACTCTCCCTGGGGACATTTGTTTCACGGCTTTGTCGGGTGATGTTTTGTGATTCAGCAGGGAAGGTGAGGGACAATTTGGAGCATCCACAAATGTTACAGCTCGGCTGTAAAATCAGCCAGGGACAGACTGAGAAGCCACGTGAGAAAGGTTTGAGACTTTTAAGTGGGAAGCTGCACGCAGAAAATAAAATAAGCAGCGTTCCTGCTCACTACACTGAAAAACTTAAGGAGGGTAGAGGAAGAACTGACTCTATTTTATCAGAGAAGGGCCTTTTTTAAAGTTGTGGTTTTGATGCTGCCCCCAAACTACATTTTTGTGTTCAAGTTCTGGGGATGCAATAAAAGGGAACTCATAAAAGGAAAAGATTCAGTTTAAGGAGCTGCTCAAAAAATATAAAAGATGAAGTATCTTAATTCCAACATGCACCTCGTGTATGATTTCAGAAATACAGCTTACATTTACTTTAAATAGTTGAATAGCTATTTTCTTAAAAATTTTACTTTCAGTTTTATTGCGGTCTGATTTCACTCTACTTTATTTTTTCTCATTACAGAGCAAGAATTAGACCCATTTAAAAACATTAAAGCTAGAGACAAACATATAAACATCAAAACTTACATCTAGAAATGTATTGTACACCTGTTTTTCTCTCCCATCTTAACCCTTTGATATTCTTGATACAAAAAAGAGGCTTTGCTCTGCTCAAAATGAAGATGAATTTTTTTTTCATTGGCTGACTTATATATTCTGCTCACAGAGAATAAGATATGCTTTTGGATAAAAATTAATTTAGCCATATGAAAATTAGATCTTGTCATTAAAAAATATCAAAAATATTCTCACTTTTTCAATAGATTTGTGTATAAGCAGAATTTCCTGCTTTACTCTTCCCTTTCTTCTTTTTTTACACACTCCCATCTTACTCCTGACTACCATTTACTCTGTCTCATATGTTTTATATACCACATATTTTCACCACACATTAGTTCAGTCGGGAGGGGTGCAGCAATGTGTTTTGTCTGCATAATTCAGCCTGCAAAAATGTCTTTTCATTTCCTGTCTGTCCCTTTTATCCAGCATGCTCATCTTTAACTGATGCTGAAACAAAATCCAATTGACACAGCTGAGCATTATTGGGTTCTGATTGACTTTAATTTCTTTTGGCTCATTTAATATGAAGCCTTCCAAAACTTCAGCATATTAAGAAAACAGAACAGTTTTTCCTCTTTTTGATGTACATAAAGCCAAATTGCTCTAAAACCTCACAAGTCTGCATAGTTACGAAGAGATTACATCTTTCTCAGATTATCTTAATTCTTTAATTGTGAAGTGAGGCACTCTGTACATACATCCATAGTTCTATAGCATCACTGAGGAGTGATACATGGGCTAAAAATATTTTGGGCTATTCACGTGGAAATTATACTCTGTATAATGTCTCTGTCAGAATTTGGAAGTTTATCTTGTAGGAAATGAGAGAGATGTGCTTAATTTACTGACTTTGATTTCACTTCATGTTTATAGCAAAAAAAAATCATATTTTGTGTAAGTCTTACCATCAATATTGTCACACCCATATTTTCCTTTTAAACTTCTCTTTCCCTGAGCACTGACTTCAGTGGAGCTGAAAGTTTTCTGTCAAACCTCTTGCTGTGGCTGTGGGCAAAATGATGACATTGTTTCTTGCACAGCTTAGTAATAGCACAAGACACCTTTGATGTGTGAGGAAATTCTATTTCAATTAAACAATTAGTAAAACTTAAAGGGGCAAAAAAAAAGAGTGAAAGGTTATGAAAAAGTTGATTTACATTTTTTATTTGTTCCATTTTCAAAATAACCTTTTGAGGATCTCATGCTGTTTCAGTCAAAGGATTCTGTCCAAAATTCAAAATACATTGTGGCTATTAAGATACTTCTTACACTTTAAATGGTCTTTCTAGTTGTGCTGTATGAATCTTTGTTCAGACATTTCCATTTGCTCTATGTAGTTTGGGAGCAGTTGATATCTGGCAAAAAGCACTTGGTACTTCCCAAGTTGAAGTGAATGAGATCCTGGTATTTCATTGTAGCTGGAAATGAACTGGAAATAAACACTGAACTCCAAGCCATCAAGTTCCATTGCTCTGAGCTGCTGGTGAAGGACCATTAGAGGCTATAAATATACATCCAGCATCTTCAGAAAACACAGACACTGAAGGAAATGCTTCTTGGCTTCAGTTTTAGCATCCAGAAAAGGGAAAAGCTGTTCTCTTTAATTTCCTGGTGTGAATCGAATGCTGGGGTTTGGGATATGGAAAAACACTCTTTAGACTGTCCTCTTTCAGAAAGTCAGCAAATACTGTGCCTTTCCAGCTCGTGGCCTTAAAGGGCACAAGTTAATGTTCCAGCAACCATCCCTGCGAGGTTGATGCAGCCCATTAAAATTGGGGGCACTTGGTCACTTTGTAGAATTACTTCAGAAATAAGCTGTAACTTTTGAGAAGCCTCTCTGAGGAATTAAATGCAAAGCATAGGTCTTTAAATGCTCTCAGGTAGAGTGTGTGTGTGTGAGGGGCAGGGAATGACATCTTATCATTTGTTCTCATTTTCACCTGAAAGACACCAGGAATATTATTATATTTCTTAGAGTTTCGGGCCATGAGTTCGACGTTTACTGCATTTGAAATGTGTTTTCCAAATAAAAGAGGTTATCTTCCCTTTTCTTTGTGACTCTGTGCTTTGTGAATCTTTGCTTTTTATTAANACCATTCAGCACATCAAAATATTTTTGCACTTGTGTTTTTTTCCTGCAGTTATTTATTCAGACATATATATATATTTATATAAGTTATGAGGATAAATAACTGCAAAGTGCCAGAACAATCGCAGCAAATTGGAAAATCCTGTGTTATTCAGCACAACCAGCACATTAGGACTGCAGTCTTCATCCACCATCTTAATTTCTTGCCACAGATTGGCTCCAAGCCTTATTTTTCTGATGTTGACATTCATCCAGTGGGAACGTTCAGAATTCAAAAAATTAACTTACAACTGCTTCGAAATACGAGAAACGAATTGTTGAAAATTATGACAAAAAA
>VYZQ01000803.1:41126-57665 GCA_013400655.1 Mystacornis crossleyi
ACTACAGAATTCCATATATTTTAATGGAATCAGATCAGCTATGTATCATGAGCTCTGCAGTCTAGATATTCAAGATTATTGTTTTCTTTGTGTTTATCCATAATGATAATCTAGAGAGTTTGGATTCTGTTCTGAGTGTCAAAAGAATGAGAGAGCATTTTGATAAAAATCGTTTTAAATAAGCTCTTACTCTTTTTAATGTGTTTTAGCATGCTATGAACTTACTCAGTTGACTGATTAACATTTCCCAGGGAAAGTAATTAGCATCTACTGGTTACCCTCTGTTTCTTCAGGTATAGGAAGGGGTGGAATGGAAAGTAAGAGAAATCCTTGAACCATATACTCACTGTTCTCCAAAACCATTCACTGGATGTTGGAGGATTCTTAATTTTTTCTGCAGTCATAATAATGATAATGAAACATATCTGACCCACACCGGATTTTCCACTCCAAAAAAATCTTACATTATAGCTTTTATGGCTTTTACTACTTATTTTTATCTCTTGCTGTGAAGATACCCTTTGATCCCAAGATCAGTGTAAGAACATCGAACTTGAACAAATTCATCCCCCTGAAGTGTCCATTAGCTCAAAATAATGGCGATTATTTTATTATCTTGGATGTGTACAACCCGTACTCAGGCAGGGTGCAGTGCTGCTTTCAGTCTGGGAACTGCAGTGGTCTCCTCCTGACTGGGGGCAGAGTGGGAAGAACTGAGTAAAAACCAAAATAGCCCCGTACCTGTCATTAAAAATTAAATTGTACCACCATTAAATGCCATAAAATGACTGTTAAGTGCCATAAAATTAAATTGTTCCACATCATTAAAGTGCCTCCTGCAAGCAGAATGCAGGACAGGGAAGTCCAGAGAGCAGCACCCCTACACTGGAAACTTCTGCAAGAACCGAGGTGACAGAATCTTAAGAACCATCTATAGCAGAAGCTTTATGATGGTATACAAACCTAGGGCTCTGTGATATTTAATTTCTAAATATTATCTGAGAGGGGGAAAAAAAAAAAGGAGGTTTTTTCTTTTTTTTTTAATTAAAAGGAACTTTCTTCAATAATTCACTTCTAATTATCCAAATATTATCAACCAAATAAGAACAAACAGCAAGCTAAAGCTGGAAGAGACAGCTCTATCTTCTCTCTGTTCAATAAAAAGCAGAAAACCAACTTACAGTGCTTCTCTAAAGCATTTAAAGTAAGTAATTACAGTGTTTTGTCGCTAAGATTATTTTCTATTGTAGCCCGCATCACTGAAAATACAGACATAAATTTTTTATAATGTCTATCCCAGTGACTCAGTTAAGTCTTCTTAAGCTACTAGAGTAGAGAAAGCACCTTAAACAGTAAATACTTTTAAAATTGCTCCGTGGAGACTACTTCAGCCTCAAAGAACAAGGAGCATCTGTTGTTCCAAAGTCCTCCTCCACAGGGTAACAGGAGGAAGAAAACACTCTGCTTACCACTTGAAATACTACTGTACACAGTGCTCCTCTCCCAGATAGCAGGAACAATGCCAAATTGCCTTTCGAACTACCAAATTAATGAGCAGCTCTTCCACATGCTTGGATAGGAGCAGAATTTAACACCTTTGATCCACAGTATTAGGCATTTACAGCTAACCTGGAACTAAATTAATTAATAGCAAGGTCTTCACGCACAGAGTGGATCCTTCAAAAAACCTCACCCTCAAATTTTATTTAAAAATTATGAAAGATAGCTTAGCAATATTTCTAGGACTACAGCTAGAAATCAGTCTCTTTTCCTGCATGTATAAATACCAGTTGCTGTCTGTATTTTCTTATATAGCAAAAGTAATGCCTCATTAGACACTGACGTCAGAGAAGATAAGATATTTCCTTATCTAAGCTCACCAAATTTTTAGGAGCCTGGGAATTGTTTTCTAGCCTGGCTGACGCAACTTTTTTTTTTCCTTTTTTTTNGATTCTCAGTGAATTATTCAACTATAGGAAAGGATAGATAAATTTTTTTACAGATCAGTTTAAGAAAAGTTCATGGGGATTTTTGTTTTTGTTTTTTTTTTCCTTATCAATGGCTCTCAGGTTGCATTAATTAATTGTTATAAAAAGCTTCCATAATCTTTTAATTTCTTCTACAAAACCATTATTTCTCCTCTTATTGAACAGAGTCAGGGTTCTGTCTGTACTGAGCTGTGGGGGCTGGGGGAAGATTTTAAATTTCTTATGTCCTTTTTGAGGCTTTTTGGGGATGCAGGGTTACAAAGGCTGAATCTGTCATATGACGTGGACAGTCGTACATTTTCCAGATATATATTCTTGATTTAGCAATATCCTTTATAAAAAATTAATTACTGTTTCTCTTTCCTTGCTTTCATGACAAGCATAGGCCCAAGTACAACATAAATCAAGTTAAAAGCTTTCACCTTCCTTCAAGGAATCCATTTCTTTGTCACCCAGAGGAAACCTGCAAAATAAGACCAAAATGGCACGACAAAATTAAGGAAGTTCGATGGCGTGAAACAGATTTCTGTACTAAAAATCTACACACCATCTATTCCGGGGGTTTGTAGGGTCCATGGGAGCATGGGAGGCTGAAGTGTGCAGCTCAGGGTAGAAGGGGAAAAGGAAGGAGAGGGGGCAATTCCAAATATAAATCCAAAGATATTGAAGTTGCATGTGCTTTTTGTACTAAAACAAGACGGTGAATCTTTGCAAAATTGTGTGTCTGAAAGCTGAAGAGACAAAGTTTGATGACTACTTCCATACCCCTCACAGCAGGTACCCAAAATGTCTCAACTACTTGTACTTCATTTTGGTAATTTTTAGCAGATTATAAGAAATCCAAGCAGCTCTGCTTCAGCCCACCTTAAAAAACAATCTAAAAAAGTGTTTTTTATCTGTGAGATTGTATTCCTTTTGGTGTGGCTTGTGTTGGGTTTTTTCCCCAAGGAAAAGAAAAATGTAATATTTAACACGAGAAATACAAAAGAAAAGTTGGAGGTTGGAATTCACATTTTGTGTTCATAGAGGAGATTAACAAATTATAATTACTGAATGTCTGAAAAAAAAAAGCAACAGGTAGTAACTTGTCTTATCTACACTAAGGTGTTTCTGTGATTCCTTATGTTTTGACTTCATGACTGATGATGAAGTTGAATAATCACAGCCCAGGGTAATTTGTCAAATTAAAGAAATATATAAGATTTTGTCTTTTATCTTCTCTATGTTCATGTATTTTTCTCAGAAGTAGCAAAACTCTGGCTAAACAAATTAAAAAACTCCTTCAGAATGAGAGAATCTAGTAAAGAGCTAGCAGTCACATTTAATGTAGACAACTTCATGATGAATGACCTGTTTGATAAACAGTCCTTTCCTCTCTTCCATGGTGAATACCAGAATCTAAGGAAAACCCTGAGTTCTATTCCCAGATGAGCAGCCCAGACTGACACTGAAAAAATTTTAGCTCCAGCAGTGGCATCCATTTCAAAGCTCAATATAAAATTTTTGATTTTTATTATTCTTTAGTCTTGGAGGAGGGTGACTCATAATAAAAAAAAATCAACCCCCAAAAAAATCCCCCAAAACCCCAAGCAAACAAAAACAACCTGCCAAAACTAACAAGCAAAACTCAAAACAAACAAACTAAAAAAAACTAAAGAAACTTATGTTTTAAATCACTTTTCTATGTAAACTATTTAATAACTTCCTTGCTCTAACAGCTATTTTTAAAAGAAATGGAAAACTGTGTAGATTTTATACTTTACAATGTATTGTAAACAGAATCTAGCTAATGAAGAATTTTTGCACTCTCTTCTGCCTTATGTTCAATAAATAAAGCACAAAACTGCTAATTATTTGTTTATGCATTTCAGAAGCTGTGTGTGTGCTATTTGACAAGACATAGCAAAGAATCTTAGAAATCATTCACCAAAAATCCATTAATCAAACATATAACACATTTGGACAGAGAGAATGACTTTTAAACTAATGTATGAAGCTGTCACCATTTCCTTCTGCTTACAAAAAAGCTTCTCAAAGGGCACAGACAAGTTCTTAGCAATAACCTTCCCTTATATTTCTTATCATCGTTCGGACTAGTAGCACCCATGTGCTAGAAATAGCTAAAGGTTTTGAGTTTCATCTTAAATTCAGCCTAATAAGTTAATGGCAATTCAAAGGAACCTCTAGCTGAGGATTCCCATTACTTAATTTCTCATCGAACAGAAACATATATCCTTTTAATGTGGCTTGCTAGATGATACTTTCAGTTTGCTATTTGAAAATATTTAGAAGGTTTTTCCTCTTTCTGCTTTGTTCCAGCCCTCCTAATATTTTTGCAGTAAAAATCTACGAAAATGTTACTTCTGTGTTTCATTTGATGCCGCTTCTGAGAGTCTCCCATGTATCTGTTACACTGCCAAGCTGTTTGCCTGGTCAGGAATCAATATCACTCCCATTTATAAAAGGAAAAAAAAAAAGGCAAGACTAACCACTAGAGGATCCATTTATTTTGCCCAGAGTGGGGTGATCTGAGAACATGCACTGGTGGTTTTGACCTTCATTGTGTAATTCTGCAGTTAACAGAGCAGACACCTCCTGTGGGGTGTGTCACCTCGGGCTGCACTGTCAGGACATCAGGAGCACAGGTGCTGGTCTCTGTGCCCAGGGCTAGGACTTCTTCCACCACCGCTTCTCTTTCCATCCATGGGGCAGCCCAGGGAGATCACAACTGCCCTCATCCCGCATCCAGACCCTGCTGACCATCCCAAAATGTGCCTGACGAGCCGTAAAACATCAGCATTAACAACATCTGCCTCCAGATTATGTCCTGGAAACTGTGCCCACTCACCTTCTGGAATCACTGCTCCTAAATCACACAGGTTCTCACACCCACCGGAGAGACAGGAAAGCTGTACTCAGGTTGGTTTGAATTCCAGCATTTCCAGGCCTCCTGGGGGTTCAGGGGATGACACACGTGCAGTAATGAAAGTAATGCAGGGTTAGCATATGCTTTTCACACCTGTACCTAGCCATAAGAGTCTGTCAGGGATGTGGAAGTGGTGACTTGAGTGGCTACCTAGAAACAGAGACTAGGCAGGAGTTAGGGAACAAAGGTAGGGATTTATTTGAAAGACTTTCAAAGGTACCACCCTGGGGAGCCAGAGGCTACTCCCAAAATGGACCCCAAGATGGATGACAGATCACGAGTTCTTCACACTTTTATAGGTTTGGTCTATTTGTGTATCAGCATAAATTCGCCAATTAAAACTTTAGCTAATGATGTAATTTCTTCAATTTCTCCACCTCTCTCATGGTCCTAGTTTCCACATTTGGGCCTAGGACAGTGTGAGTGTCCTTGAATAGCAAGCTCAGAGGAGCTTTGTTGTGTCTATCTGGCCTAAGAGAGCAGCTAACAAGGTACAAGAAACTTCAGAGCTACACACTAGGGGAAATAGAATTTGAAAAAATATAAAAAATTAAAACCTAAGGCATCAGAAGGAGCAGCCCATTTAATGTAGATCCTGGAAGAGGTTGTCAAGGTGGGCAGGAGGAAGAGGCAGAGTGATCAGGTGCAGGCAGTCTGCTTTCAACACAGCCCAAACACTTCCAGTTTGGGGGCCTGGTACATGCAAAACTAGTGAATCAAGAGAAAACTATCTCTAGGAATCCATTACAATATATTTCAAGACTAAAATTAAAAAGAACTAGAAGAGAACTGAAAACTATTTAATGTTTTCCTCAAAGATAAGTCTGGCATCAAGTTAATAATGGAGGAAATTGTGTGATGTGACCTTGGAAACATAACAGGGAAAGTTTGGGACAGGAAGCTGAGGTCCCAAGACCTTCACTTCTGTAAGGTGTTTACAAAGAGGGAATTCTGCCTTAAGAAAGAATCAGTCAATCCCAAGCCCCCCAAATACCCAAAAAACACCTTCTTAAGTAACCTAAAAAAAACCCCATGGCATTAACTTATTAGCACTATCTAAATGTTCCATTTAAGAGACATCTAAGTTCTGTTAAATGGTAAAACTGTGAGAAAACCTGTCTAAAACTTTCCTTCCTCCTGTTTTGAATTCAGAACTGTGCTTGAACACCTGCAAAGGCATGCAAAGGGGTTCTGCAGGCTGGAATCCCTCTATTATCCCTCCTGCAGCAGCTTCCAGCTCAGGAACCTGTGTGCCTCAGCATTTCAGCTGTTTCAGGTGTCCTGGAACTCTGTTACAGTTCTGTATAACCATTCCCAGCACACAATATTAACTACAGGGAAAAGGTTTTGCACAGCATGTGGAGGTGTCTCATAATTCCCAGGCATTTCTCAGCTGCTCATACTCTTCCTATTCTGGATAACTTTTCACACATCTCAAAGCTAAAATAGAACAATAATATTTTTTTAACAATTAGTACTTTTTTATGGTAACAATATAACATAAAAATTACAACCTTTGTGGTACATTCTGAGAGGAATGACTTGTATTTTTCACTTATGCTTTCACTCTCAAGTAGAGCAACCACAACAAACAGGGAGCAATTAGGTCTTAATTTGCTGCAGGAGATGGCATTGTGAATTCTCTCTTTCTATGCAAGAAACAGAAAGAATCTAAAGATAATCAATGTAGGCTACCCATAGTTAATCAACCCAATGTACATTAAAAAAAAAAAAAAAAAGTAGGAAAAATTACAGTGTAGGCCAAGCAGTTCTAAATAAACATTGCAAAGAATTTTAAGAATTGTTGCTGAGCTAAATATACAAAAGACTATTACACTGTTAATTAGGTTTGACTGAATTTTGTAGGTGTTCCTGATGGAGAACTGTTGGATTTTTGAACATGGCTGTGGAAGGATCTTTTCTGTACAATTATGGCTGAAGACAGAGCATATAAAAAAAGTAAATAATTCTTATTTAGGGACTGGGAATTGATGATGTATTGGAATGTAGCAGAGTCGTATTTAACAAGTTACAGTTGCAGGAAACATATATCTGATGGTGAAAGCTTTATCTGTTCCTCAGTGTATCACACAGTGCCCCTCCCTCTTCTGAATAATTCAGATGTTTTTAAACAATTTTTCTTGATCTTGTTTTGCTGTACACTTATACCTGTAAATCATGGTGTAGTGGGTTTGTTCACAAATTTACCTTCTGTGAGATAAGAACAGGGAGGAACTCAAAGCAGGCACCAAACTTAAAGAATATAAAGTTTATTAATAGAACTAAAAGTAAAAAGAAATAAGAAGGAATTAAAGCAAAAAAAATCCCATTTTTCCTCCAGCACCTTCCTCTTTTACCCAACTCACACAAACGATAACAGACTATGATCTTGGTCAGTATAAACCTTCAGAACACTTCTCTTCCCCCCATCCTCCTCCCTCCCTCCACTTACAATATAAACACAAACTTGGGATTATTTCAGTCAATTTACCACTCTATAATAGTCTTTCATCAGTTCATTCAGGGAGAGGAGTCTCTTTTGCCCATGCTATGGGGCTTCTCCTCAAGAACAGTCATCTCACGGACTCAATGTCACAGCACAACAGCCATCTGGGATGGTTTTCTGTTGGCGTGTGTGAATCCCTTCCCTCAATTCACAGCTTTCCCCACAACAGATTTCGAGGACTCGCTTGTAGTTAATAGGGTATTATTTTAAGGATGAGCTGCTCCAGAGCAAAGGTTCTCTTCATCTATCTCTAGGATCATCTTCACCTCTAGGAACAGAGATCTTTTTCTTTTTTCCCTGGGAGCAGGGGTCTTCACCTCATCACTAACTCTCTCTGCTCAGGCTTCTCATTGTTTCACAGCCACTTCAACATCTACCCATTTCAACACAGACATTTTTGCTCGTGACTACAGCTGAACGCTCCACACCTCCATGCATGTCACAAAATTACAAGGGAGTCTCTGATATGTCATAGTCCATCACGACAGCTTTACAATAGACTTTCACCTTACCAGCATCTCCTCTATCTCTTCTCTCTGGGCTTCAGCTCTTTCTTCTTCACTGACTTAGGTGTCACTAATCATGGTGTCTATTTATGTGCCTTTACCCTTTTCTTTCCTCTAACCTGGGAAAGGATTGGTGTCTGCAGGTTTCATCTCTCTGAGGAACTTAGAGCACTGAAGGGGTTAATCTTCCTGTGCCGGGACCTTGCAAACTGGAACTTATCTTTCGCAGGTGGTCACCTGATCTCTGCTGAGCAGCCGCTGGATGGAGTTTGCTGCATGGTCCCACCCTCAATCAGGGGGGGCGGTTTCGGCCATGAGGATGCTTGCGGCTCCATGGTGGTCCTGTCCCGGCTGGCCCGGCCAAATCAAGCTGCCAACAGGGAGTAGGAGCAACTAGGATCTTGCTAAGCTGAGCTGAGAGGGCTGCAGGTTCCCATCAGGCTTAGATGGAGCAGGGTCATGGCCCGGCCCGGCCCCACAGGTTGGCGCAGGCAGGGCCCAGCAGGGCCCCACTGGGCTGGCCCAGCCCATCGGACTGAACGGGCCCTCAGTTACCTGTGCCAACACCAGAAAAGAAAGAGAGAGATTCCCGCCTTGTCTGTCTTTAAATGATGTCTTTACAGAGGTGCAACCAGCTTCTGAGTGGCTTAATAGAGCTGTCAATATTCAAATCAGTCAGTTGATTGGTTCTGTCAGGTTTTGAAGGAAGTTACAACAGCTCTTTGCAACAAACATCACTTCCTTGGCTGGTGGAATGATTTTTTTTCTTAACTAAAACTCCAAACTATGCTAACCCATGACACGTGGTTTCAGGGAGAAAGGGGAGATATTGACCATGCAAAATAAAGGACAGTAAACTATGAATCTATAGGTATTGTTTTGCAAGTGTAAATCAGGTTTTAAAATAAATAAGGGAAAAGATTTCATGATGTTATGCCAGAAGAACACGTGGAAGAATGTGTCTCTCTTTTATCAATTAATTAAAAATAACATTACATATAAATAATATAAATTAATCAATTTAATCGATTTTATTCTTTTTAATAATATAATAATTAATATAATAATGATAATGACAATAAATTTGTAGTGTATATATGTCATAAACATCCTCAACTCTGCCCAGTGGAAACAAACAATATTTTTCTACATTGTTCGTAATTTTGGTTTGAATTTGATTGAGTGCTCTCCACGCATATTTTAACACCATGGGTTGTGATCATTTGTGTGTGGATTAAGAGATGACGAGATACAGGCATGTTAAGGGATGCTATCAGTCAATTATTAATCAGTCAATCAATCAATCAAGCTGCCATTACAAGAACAGCAGAGATAAAAGGCTGGAAAATCACAGGTGTTAGTAAATACACATTCTCCAATCATTTGGAGAATTTCTTAGATTTCTGCCTTTGAAATAATGTATATTACCTAGGTAAAATCAGGTTTTTGTTCTTCATTATTCCATCTAACTTCCATTGTGTTGACTGAAAAACTAAAATTACCTATGCTTATATTCCAAGAAAGTGTTTTGACATTTTTTTTTCCTCAAGTACCCATCTCTTATGTTGAGGTTTGTTTTGCTTGATTGTTTGCAATAAAATATATCTATTTCTTGCAATCAAATGTAACAATATTATTAAACTTCAGTGCTGGGGAAGAAAAGACTAAAGATGTTTTAAACACTCTTCCAGTTTAGGAAAAAATCCCCAAACACATCACTACAATTTCTTAATTGAAAGGGCTATCAAAGGCATCAAAGATGGGAGGAAACTGTTTCCTCAGACAGCAAACAGACATATTAATTGCCATTGTGTATCATAATGAATGCTTTAAAAGATTGGGTTTTTCAAGGTCTTTGTCATGAACGTACAAATTACTCCAACTGGCAAAATGGTGCTCTTAAAGTGAATTCTTGCCTTGGATTTTTTACCCCAACTGCTGCCATTTAACATTGCAAAGCATTACAACAGCATGGCAAACCACCCTGCTCTTTGCATTGCTGCTTTTGTTGTAATAGGGATCACTGTGAGAGGAATTCCTGAGGAATGATGGCCTCACTTTCGTAAAGCTTCCGATTTTGTGGATTAATCAGGTTGGGATAGCAAGAGCAAGGAACAGGAAGAATTCCGCATGGAAAGGCAAGGAGCTCACACTCCAGCCTCCCTTTTTGCCTCCAGCCTGAACCAAAATTATCAATGGAGGGAGGAATTCTGCCTCTCTGCCCCTCTCAGGTAAGACTCTACTGCAGAGCTTCCTCCAGCTCAGGGTGCTTAGAGAAGTTGTGTGGATCCCTGGAAATGTCCAAGGCCAGGCTAGATGGGGCTTGGAGCACCCTGGGATAGTGGAAGGTGTCCCTGTCCATGGCAGGGAGTGGAAGAAAATGAGATTTAAAATCCCTTCCAACTCAAAATACTCATAGATCTACAGTTCCATGAAATAGAATCACAGAAAGACAAAATATTGTCCTAAAAGGATGATCTCAATGGGTAAGTGTTTTAAGTGTATGGAAATAAGAGGTGATAAAACAAAAAACCAAGCTGCAGATTGAATATATAAAGCATTTGAAGTTCAGCCAGAACACCAATTATGGGTTCCAGCAAATGCTGGTTGTCTGTACTGTTAAATAGTATCTGTTATTTTTATTAGAGATGATATCACCAACTTTATGTGTAATAGTTTAGTTTTCAAAATAGCTGGCTAAATGTGTATTTCTTGCAACTCATCAAAGCATTAATGCTAACATTTGTTCATGGATGCATCTCTTTTGTTATTGTAGATAGAGGCAGAGAGATATGTTTACTTTGCCTTTTCTGCAGCCAGTAAGTCCATTTACAAAATGTGTTACATTTCCATTTCCAAAGCATCTGTATAAAAAAGCAATTAAAAAAAATAATTCCCCTGTAAGCAACAGAACTAATTATGCCCAGTTTTCTACATGTGTTGTGGGACCTTCTTTTTTTAGTTTGCCAAAAGTAGATGCAATGTCTCCATGGCACTCCAACCATGAAAATATCTGTCCTCCACTGTAAAGCCAGTCTGCAGTACCACCACGTCACCCCCTTCTCACAATTTATAATATTTCTCCTCTGTACCACAGTATTTCAGTCTTCTTTAAATGAGTTTATCTCCTCCCCTTACATTTCCCAGTCTTTGATGATGTTTCTAGTTATTTTCTGTGGCCCTTCAAGCAAAAGGAACCTCTGATCCTTCTGCTTCCCATGAAAGCATCTCCATTTTTATTTTTATTTCTTCTTGGTTTTATTATTTTAAAATTATTTTAATTAATTTTATTTTTAAATTATCTTTGTTATTTTTATTTACTTTTAATTTTACTTATTTTTATTTTTATTTGTTTATTTTTTTGTAGAAAAAGACTTTCTCACTCTTTTATTTTGATTATTCTGCATCTTCTCACCACTGCGAGTAACTGCTCTCTAAATTGTGCTTTTTCCTGCCCGTGGAGAGAAAATCTATCTTTATTTGGCCACTGATCTTTCCAGTGTTTTAGGGCATCTAAACATCTAGACTCCAGAAGTTGTTTCAAACAGTTGAAAAGAAAAATATTGAAGTTACTGTGGGAGTATGGCCTTCAAGACATCTCACATCAAACAGGACAATGGAGTGAGAAACATGTATCAAAGGAATATCAAACAAGTCATCTTGCTGAAAAAGAAAAAAAACAAAACAAAACCAAAACAAAATTAAAACAAAACAAATCAAACAGAAACCCATGAAAGAACCAACCAAACAAACCAAAAAACCTCAAACCAACAAAACAAAACCCCTAAAAACCTAAAAGACCGAAAAATTTTGTAAGGATAAGAGAAAAACTGTAGATGACTTCTGGTTAGGACTTGCTGCCATTCAACCCCAGATTCTCTAAAATTTAACAAAGAAATTCTGGTTTTGCAATCCAGAATGAATATGCTAAATCAATTGATTATGTTTTTCAAAAACTGAAAGGAAGTTTTTGTTCAGATCAACATTTATATGTGATTAATATTAAAATATTTACAATATTATGTGAACTAGGCAGATGCAGAAATTTTCCTTTCTGCACTTCACAGTGGGGCAGTTCAGCTTTGGGAGTCTAAGATGGATCAGGTACAGGTGCAATTTTTGCTCTCTCTGATGAGTTTCATTGAATCTCGGTGTAAAGGGTGTATTTTTCTACTTTATATTCGAAGAACCAAATCTGATCCAAATCCCAGAACCACGGAAAAACTGGGATTGGAAGGGACCTCTGGAGCTCACCCAGTCCCAGCCCTGCCCAGGCAGGGTCCCCTGGAGCAGTGGCACAGTGTCCAGCTGGGGCCGGGATGTCTCCAGACAGGGACACTCCAGGCCCTCCCGGGGCAGCTGTTCCAGGGCTCTGCCCCTCCACGGACAGAAGTTCTTCCTCCTGCTGGGCTGGAACTGGTTGTGGTTTATTTTATGGCCACCGCTCCTCGCCCTGTCCCTGGCACCACTGAGCAGAGCCCGGCCCCATCCTCTGGCAGCCCTCGGAGGGGTTTGTATGGACTGATGGGATCCCCTCTCAGTGTTCCCTTCTCCAGGCTGACCAGGCCCAGCTCCCGCAGCCTCTGCCCCTCACAGAGATGCTCCAGACCCCAAACCCTCTCTGTGGCCTCGCCCGGACCCTCTCCAGCAGCTCCTGGTCTCTCCTGCCCTGAGGAGCCCAGGAGTGGCCCCAGCACTGCAGAGGTGCCTCAGCTGGGCAGGGCAGAGGGGCAGGATCCCCTCCCTGACCTGCTGCCCGCGCTCTTCGCAATGCCCCAGGGTCCCTCGGCCCCCCCGGCCTCAGGACACTCTGACAGCTCGTGGTCACCTTGTCCCCAGCTCATGGTCACCTTGTCCCCAGCTCGTGGTCACCTTGTCCCCAGCAGCACTCCCATGCCCTTCCCACAGAGCTGCCTCAGCAGGTCCCCCCAGCCTGTGCTGGCCCTGGGGGTTGTCCTGCCCAGGCCCAGCACCTGCACCTGCCCTTGTGGGAAGAACCTCACTTGGTTTCTCCCCATCCAACTCTCCAGCCTGTCCAGGTATCTCTGAGCAGCAGCTCGGCCTCCAGGTGGATCAGACACTCCCCCAGTTCTGTATCATCAGGTACAATCAGATAAACAGGGGAAAAAAATGCCTCCCTAAAGGACTAGTAGGTTGGGGGCACTCCTTTTATCTCCAGGGCCTTTAGCTGCCAGAAGCAGGAATGATATGTGAGTCAACAAATAACATTTGGCATTGAAGTACAATTCTTCCCTGTCCAACTGATAGAATGTGACTTTTCCTCAGGCTCAAAGGCTATATTTTTTTTTCTTTTTTTTTTTTTTTTTATTTCAGACACAATATTCTTGTATTACTCTGAGGACAGTAAAAGTGAATTTAAACCTTGTCAGTGCTGAAGAAGCTGTTTTGGCACAGAAAAAAAAATCTGTGTGTAAATGGATCATTCTTAGTTGCATGCATATGTATGTTTGAAAAGCTGCCTTTCAATCACTAACTTGTCAAAGGTTAATGATCAAATTTTTTTTTCTAAAGGGTATCTTTGGCTGCTCTTACTGGCTTCTGCCTTTTTTTTTTTCCTCTCCTAGCCCCATCACGGAAAGAAGGATTTTGAGAATTATTACTGTTCTTCTCCAGCTGCATTGTTCCAATATTGCCAATTTAAATTCCAAATCTACAGACCTTTATAAATTAATAAGTCTCATACAACATTACCTTTCTGGTGAATGAATTTACCAGATTTACCTAACCTGCAAGATACTGAAATATTTGACTGCTTACTTAAAAAACAAGTAAACAAACAAACAAACCACCAAAAAACCCAAACAAAAAAACCAAACCAAACCAAAACAACAACAACAAAAAAATACCTTTGACAAATAATAGACTTCTATATTATATCCATACATAATTTATAACTGACTTTTGAAACAGTAATTAGTCTTTCCTATTTAGCTGGCTGGAACCAAAAGAGGTGGAAAACAACCACCCCACCTTTGTGAAAATTCTAATTCTTGAGTACATTTAAAAATTAAACATACAGAAACATCCTTTATCATAGAGAAAATATTTAAATGGGAAGCTTTTCCAGATTGAGAGAAATGTTCAATGAAAATGGCCCTTTAAAATGTTCATGCTTAAAACACAAAATTTCCAATTTTAAACAATAAAGTTTTTTTATGTGACAGAACCACCACTCAGGCAGCACTTAAGGACATGTGAAAGGAACAAGTGAACAGAAAAATGTACAAACCAAACAAAAAAAGGAAAATGTGTATATTTATGTATTTCAGTGCTATTAGGATTTGTCCACATTACTAAAAACATAAGTCATAATATGTCATAAATTTTGTTGAATTATATGGCCAGTGTGCCCATACAGTGGTGTCACAAACATTGTTCTACATTCCTTTGCTTAAATACATGTTGCCTTTCTGAGTTTCTCTATTTCCATTAGAGGAATAATAATAATAATAATAATAATAATATATTTATTTTATTAGTTTTATTCCTGTTGTTGTTGGTTGCTGTGGTGGTGGTTGTTGGTATTACTGTTGTTATTACTAAAATTGACTGCTAAAGCAGTACTGAAGCACACTCCTGATCCAGGGAGAAGCATCCTGATTTTGAACCTAGAAAAACAAACAAACAAATAAACAAAAAACAAACAAACAAACAAAACATTAACCCAAAGGGATGCTATTGCTGGTTCTCCAGGGCCTGCACAATCCTCCTGTGAGAATACAAGTGTCATTCTGAAGGCTGAAGGAGATTTTAACTCAGACAACCCAAGTTATGCTCAAATTTTTTGTTTCCCCAGACCCATATGCTACACAATTAACAGCACAAAGAGAATTGCATGCACAGATCTTATTTTGTCACCAAAAAAACCTTATGTTTACTTTTTCTTTTTCCCATTCACTTTGTTCCTCCACAGCACTTTGTGGTTTTGGCTGTAGTCTTAAGCTGTAAATTCCCCAGGGATGGGGCTGATGCTGCTGCACCCCAGTCCGTACAGCAGCTGCCTGGAAAATCTGCTCTGATTGTCACTGGAGATGAAATCAAATGAGACAAAATTAAGATTTCTCAAAATTATAATGAGAACCAGAGCACTCGTTAGAAAAGTGAAGTCCCTGAGGGGAAGGAAATAGTCAAGATATTTAATTGATCTACCAGAAAGGCAGATGAAGCAGCTGTATCACTTGAATCAGAGTGTGGGTCGAAATCTCAGAGTCTGGTGTCAAGCAAGTTTTCTGGCTATTGTACCGCTAACAATCTGAAAAGAAAAGAGGGTTCTTGTGTCTTCTTTAGATGAGTATGCCCTTTTCCATCTTGAGGAAAAATGTTCTGCCAGTCATGAAAAATATTACCTTTCAGAAATGTAACTGGAACTAGCACATCTCCTTCCCTCAAATATTTTTCTCTCTTTTTCTTTTTTGTGTGGGTATGTGATGAATATCAGTTTCTAACACACAGTTCTAGTTCTTAAGAAAGAAAACACCACTACCACCAACAAAACCAACCAACCAACCTAAAAAAAACCCAAAAAACAACCAACCCAAGAACACTTAAGAGCAGCTTTCTGTGACAAAAAATGTTTGTCATACATGGAGTCAGGACGGCTCTGTCAGCTCGCTGAAGTGGCATAAATTTTTTTTCTAAAATCTCTCACATTGTCAGATTCTGACATGAATTATCCACAAATTGTCACGCTGGACTGCCAGATATCAGAAGATTGAAGTAGCCACGTTGGTTAGTTGTATTCTTGATTCACACAAAATAAATAATTGAAATCTTTCCAGTGTGGGTAATGTTGATTTGAAATGCATCCGGAGAAACTAAGAGCCAGAAGCCTCTGGCTCTAACAATATTCTCTGATTTTGAAATCACAAGATCTTTGGCAAAGACTGCAGTTAAATGCCTGAAATGCAGATGGCACCGTGCCCTTAAATACTTTATAGTGATTTAATGGTTCCTCTGTGAGTTCTGAAATTCAGTTGAATGAGCTGTTAAAACTGTGCATTATCAGCGCTGAAAGTAAGACAAAGTAATTTCTAAAATTAGGTTTCAAATCTTGTTTTCTCCCTCAGAGTAAAACAAATTAACACACAGACACAAAATTAAAAAAAAAAAAAAAAAAAAAAACAAAACCAAAAAACCCTGCTATTATTTATTGCAAAGATCTGCAACAGCACACAACCTCAGACACTGTAAAAACTCCTTAAGGTTTAAATGGTTGAAGCATATTCTTGCTAACATGAAAATATGTTTTGTAAATTGTCGCAGGGTGTGTTCACACCCGGAGCTGTCCCTCCGGTGACCCGGCTCCCTGTCCCCGCCAGCACCAGGACGGGTACAGCTTAGTCTGAGGACAGACTCCGACGATCCCGTGGGCTTCTTTTCCTCGCTCCTTTGGATCCACTCCTGTGCTAAGCACACCAGCAGGCACACGACAACGGCGAGAGGGAAGAGAGGACTCTGAGAGGGGATTGCTGAGCAAGTTTACTGGGGACCCTGGCGGGGACCCTGGCGGGGACCCTGGCTGGGCCACCCCCCCCGGGGAATCTGCCTCCACAGGGCCCCGAACAGCACGTGAACTGCTCTTATAAAGGGAGG
>VYZQ01000808.1:13862-32565 GCA_013400655.1 Mystacornis crossleyi
TAGAGATTAGCTCTGCTCCAGCACATATAGGAAGAGGCTTCACATTCCAAACTACCATCTGAAGGGGAAAACTATGCCAACATAGTACTAAGTATGCCTGTGCTACTTTAACCCATTTACTATTTTAACACACACATGCAAGCCTTGCATTTATGTTATCTATATTATGAGTTTTTCAGATTCAAAACTCCAAAGCTAATGGCTTTTTCATAGTCTTTCGCTATGAAAATTTAATGAAAAGGTCACACAATTATAGTCTCTAATATGTGACATGTTATGATTGATGAAATTCCAAACGGTAAGTGTCATTAACTGGGCAGGGTATTCAACTACATTTGAAATCCTTTACTGATTTATTAAACTGCCGGGGTACACAGTAACTACTAGAACATATTTTAAATAAGCATCATTGCATATTGTTCTAACAATTTCAGAGCAGATGTTTTCCATAAAAGACACTGACATATTAAAAAATCCCACACACTGTGTCTACATATATATATTGACATATCTAGAAATACACACACTGGCTTATAAAAAGCACAAACAAATCCAGGTTGTCAAAATTAACGGAGCACACACTAGAAATATTTCATCATCCTCTGTCACGATGCTTTCCTATGTCATACTACAAGAGGACACCCCTGCAGAGAATGCCACCCTAATGGGGAAAGGAAGGCAAACTCTTCTAAAAGCTGCTTCTAGACCAGCACAGGGGGATGTTTCAGATCATGTGCTTCATGGCTTCAGATTGGTGCCTTGAGAATGCTAAGATAAAAGGGGAATAGACTTGATCACCAGGGTCAAGAGAGGTTATCTGTGTTCTGCTGGAAGAATAGGCATTAATCCTTTCCTTTTCGTAAGCACAGAGGAAAGCCAAACTCAAACACTTATCAGTAAGGGTATGATCACAATAAGCTTCAGCACTGACGCTGGAGGCAGAGGAAACCATACGACCTGGTAAATATTTAGGCAACTAGTCCACATAAAAATCTCAGACTGTTGCTACTCTAGTGCAACCATATCCACAGGCAGTAGGTGAAAGTTCTCATGTATCTACTTTAGCTGCAACTGCATGTTTGCTGCAACCCAGAAGCACGTCCTGACACAGTCCCTTTTAAACAGAAATTCTGTGAGACAGTTCATAAATCACTGGTCTTCCTTTTCCACTGGCTAGGGACACCTAGAAACCAGAAGGAACTACCAATAGGTATCTAGCTTACCCACAATAAAGATCTGCTGTGGGCATACCAAGAGAACAGGGAGAGACAAAGGTAGAGGTACACTTGGATTTTGAGCAGATGATACTCTAAACTAGCTCATTATTCAGAGTCATCCCTTAATTACTCTGCAGAGCACACCAGCATTTATCAAATAATATCCTGACAGAAAGATACAGAATACCACATTTTTACAGAAGGAAAGTATTATAACACTTTTAATTTTAGTCACCCAAAGGTTAAGCACCAAACTATAAAATGTCTCCAGTATGGTCTTGACATATTGACCAGGTTTCATTTTGACATTAGAACTTCTGCGCTAAGGGACCACGTTGGAGGCACAAAATCATCTCTAGTATAGGAGAGAGATTTTTTTAATAGGGGAAACACTTCTATTAGCTACACAGAATATGTATTCATTTAGTGTCACACATTAGCACATGATTGAGATCCTTTATTTGGTCAAACAGCATCACACGGACCAAGTGCTAACACACAGCAGAGCTCTGCCTGAAGCTCCAGCATGGAATCTGGGCCATCCTTGCACTTACAGGTTTCTGTGCAGCTGCTGGGAAGAGCTCCCCACCCCCCGACCCAGGGGAGCACAGAAGCTGTCACTGTGAAGAGGAAAGAAAAAAATCCTCCTCAAGAACCATTCTTCACCTCTGCAGAGCTGTCACAAACGTGAGCCCGGCTGAATTATCATGTTCCAAAATTGGCATTTGACTTGTTACTGCTCGAACATTTAAGCCATCGCTCTCTTATCTGAATCAGAGCTGAACCCATTTTTTCATTACATTTTATTTGATATTTTTTCCATATTGATGACTTAAGAGGTGCAAACCATTCTGACCTGTTATTAGCAAAGTCCCAGCACTGAAGAACAGCACAAGTCCCAGGACATCAGGATTATTCAGTAACTCACGCGTATATAGGATTCCTTTTGCAAAAAGAACACACACAGAACTAAAACCAAGAGCTGCCCTGATAAAAAAATCCCACAGAAAAGTCATGAAATAACTGAACCAGTAAACTTCCATACAAAGACAAAACTAGGAAGTGGAATCTACAAATACAACTTGTCTACAGAAAACATGTTTTTCATCCTTTAAAGAACACGTTTCTGACTGCACAATTAAAAAGCAGCTTCCAAGTTTTATCAATACAGTAAAAACTAAATAAACAGTGTTTCTTGTGTAAGCAAACAATATTAAGGTGCTACAGAGAAGAGTTACAGTCTTACATATCACATGAAACAAGATTTAACTAAGAATAACAAATGCTCAATATTATACAAAGCACAAAAAAATCCCACTGACCTTGGTGAAGGACTTGGAATTTAATTATCTGCAGCTGTGATATGCTACAGGTTACTCTTACTTCAGAAGCAAACAAAAACCATCAACAAGCAGAAATCAAAACCTACCCAACATAATTATCAATGAAAGTGAGCTTGCATAATGTAAAACTATGCAGATGCTCTGAGTTTTAGATCAGCTAATAATTGTTTTGTTTCTCCAAAAGTGCTGGTACCTAATCAGTCAGCTTTGGAGCATCTGCTTTTCAAGACCCCAGGTGAAAAGAAGAAACAAAAATCTGTTAATGAAATATACCCAGCTGACAGAAACTGCATTCATGAAAACACTAGACGACAAACCAAAATGGAAGGAAAGATATTAAGTAAAAGAAGATATACTTGCCAAGAGTAGAATCCACAATACTTGCTTCCTCAGGAGAAAATACACGAGCACTTTAATACATAAATCTGACCAAAAACTTGCCATCTACCCACCAGGAAGTGAAATGAAAGAAAGCTCAAAAAAAAAGCTGAGAAAGACAGAAGGCGGTGTGGTGGAAATACTTCTTGTTCACTTGCAATTATCTAAATTTTTTTTTTAATTATAGATAATAAACAGCTGAAATCTGACATTCACTCATCCAGACCATCACACCAAAAATCACAGGCATCACAGCTTCAACTGCTTATGGCACTTGCTTTTAGCCAAGTCACACATCACACCACACCTCCTCTACACAACACAGTCCTGCCCTGTCACACTGACAGAGGACAGGACAAGAGATTGTTAAACGGCACCCAGGCACGGAGATGAAGATTAAGCCTTTTGCACAGGGTCAGCAAGGAATCAACTATTTCAAAGGCAGAGCACCAATCTTAAATTTCCTCAATGGCAAAAATACTCAAAACAAGGCAAGTCTGCCAATAAAGTAACGTGCTGCTATCCTAATGGATTAGCAGGCGAGTTTGAGGCCCAAAACTCTTCCAGGTCACAATTTGCACTTATAATTTAACCTACAGATACCAACTAGAGAACTGAAAACAAATGCAAAACCACAGCACTTGCACTAGAAAATGATTCCTAACTTCTTATCTTCCATATTTATAAATAACAAGAGCTGATGGAAACAATACTTGGTAGAATACAATCCTTAGTTAAAGCTGAGGCTTCTCAGAGTCAGGCATCCATTTGGTCAGGTCGAATTACAATAGGTAGAAACTGCCACCACCATCATCCAACCTTTATCACACTCCAAGACCTGTATGCTGGGCACTTCAGAAGCCTCTGTCACACACACAGACCAAAATTAGATAAAATTATTACCTCCCCTAACTTTCCCAATTTGACAAAAGCCATTTGAGCCAAAACTTTCTTAGAACAGAGACATGAATCTAGACCACAGACAAGTTTTGGAACTCCAAGTTTTACTGAAAGCCACAAACTTCATTGTAGTTTAATCACCTAAATTAAATACATAAATAAGATTTCAATTTTTTAAAGGATGACTGATTTAAATTTGCCACATTAGTCTAGTTTTGAAGGCATTTCATGCAGCAACACTTGCTAAATAAAAAAAAACATTAGTATGTTCTCAAAACACAGAAAAAATGACCAAAACATGTCGAATAAATGGAAAAAGGATAAAAGTTGGTGGGTGCTGTCATTTGCTTTACTGGAACACATCAAATAACTTCAGCACTGTTCCGCTAAAGAAAGAGCTGAGACAGGAATTCACAGCTACAAACCACACGAGACCACGTGCGAAGACGTATCCACCTCAAAATACAGGTGCACTGCCATCCACATCTTGCTAGTGCATAATCACAACTGAACATATTAACCCAGTTTCCCAAAGCCTTAATGATGACAAATACGACACTGAAAGCATGTTCTTCATTAAGAAACAGGTTTGCCCCATTTAGGTGCTACAACTAAAGAGCACTTTGTGAACTGATGGATTTTCAAGCAGTAGGGATAATAAACTAAATGCTTTCTGTGTGCTATCCTAACATGCCACTGACAGGCACAGCTGCATTAAACGAGTTTAAAGGTGCCTGTATACATCTACCTATATACGTGTATCAAAACAGAGCTTTACTGTCGATCTAAGAGGGGAACTGAGGAATTCTTGCTAAACAGAGAAACAGACTGTTTTCCCAAATTTGCACTAATCCAGAAGACAGATCTAATGAACAGTATTTTTCCTATTGACTTGCTCTTCAGTGTAGTGCCCTAACAAGTCTTTCAAGTGACAGTGTTATTAAGATAAGCCCAGGAAGGTACTGTACAGGAAAAATAGGCAAGGCCTATCTATGGGATACACGAACCTACGATCTGGGTGAAGGATCTTGTGGTTTAGGAGATTTCATACAAAAATCGCTTGAGACTAGCAAAAGAGCACTAGAACTTAAAACACTTAAAAAAAAAAATTATTAAAACGATATCGATATTACCATTCCTCATTATCCAAATGACCCTGAGCATCTCCAGATCCAGGGCATCTCCCCACAGGCAGAGCATGAACCCCTGGCACTAAGAAGGCTGAAACCAGGAATTGCAGAACAGCATCTCAACCCACTGGAGCACTCTGGAAGTTGCGAGTGGCAATCAAATTGCAGATCTAAAGCTACGTTCATTAGATTGAACACTGAGACTTCAGTATTTATTGTAGTTCTAAAAGAGAAATGTACAGATTCACTAAGAATGACTGCCGACATGGTCTCTAAACAATGATAATCCAATTAGGCATCACTCATTTAGACAGATGCATTGCTTTAATTATGCTCAAATAGTCTCCTATTGCTAAAATAAAAGTTAAATAATTTTATTTTGTATGGGAATACAGCAGAGGAGAAGGAGACAAAGACTTGGATTCAAAAGTTCATGTGATTGCCAAAAGGGGAAAAAGACTCTTCCTTACACACTCAGGAACCATTAAAACCCCTCAGCATTTTTTGCCAAACATGGTTTCACGTATTTTTTCACAGCGCTTCTAAAGGTTTTGCTAAGGCAACTTGTGTATTGACAATAATACAGCCACCATGCTGTATTATAAAGAAGACAATAGCAAGATCTGAGTAATGTGTATTAAAGAAAACACATTCACTACCATGGGAACCCTGTCAGAATTCACCACTACTGCAAGTCACCCACAGGAAGCTTTTCTGTGCTAGACTTCCCCTCCTAATAATCACTCTACTAATACTTCTAAGACATAAACATTAATATTATAGCAGGGAACAAGCACACAGGCAATGTTTTGGCCTACAGCATTTTCCTCTAACAGACACAAGGAGACAGTAGAAAGAATTTCAGAATAAGATCTCCACCACTTACATCATCAGTACAGCCAAGGATTTCGCTGGAACATTGACACTAATTCACTGAAAACTCATTGCAAGCACAGTTAATGAATGTGGGAGAAACCAGGAAAAAAAGAAAGAAAAGAAAAGCAACTCCATACACACAACACAGAGAACCAAACATTACAAGAAATGTCCCAAATCCCACTGAAAGCTGACTTTATTTAAAGTAGCCTAGGAAGTTTCACCGGAATAAATTTTTAGTAGCAAACTGCACCATACTAAAATCATGCCTAGACCAAGCTTTCGGGATCCACAGCTCTAACAGGAAGACAGGCAAGTTCCCCCTCCCAGCCTCAGTTACAGTGCAACTCTATCTGCATGGGTAACAGCACCGGCCATACCAGCAAAATAAAACCAGAGTTAAACTACACATAAGACTTGCCTGGCTACAGCCATTTCCAGGAATAGCTCGAGGAATCTTGCAGCATATGCAAGACATTAATGTATAGTTAAAACTCCTTTTCTCACTTTCTGCATGGAGGTAGTACATAAAATGCACCTGCAAGCAGAACTCAAACATTACCAGCAGAATTTGTTTTTAACTACATCTTGCAGAGTCCAGATTAGTTTTCCAATGAAGGTCTGCAAACTCAAATGCTCTGTAACAAAAGCATCTCTTACAAGATTTTTTTGCAGGGTTTGAGACACGAAAATATAGAACCTAAAGGAATAAATGTAGAAGTTTCATTAGACTCCAGAATGAACAGTTATCGATTCAAAAAGAGAACAAACTTTCCCTAAAAAGTATGTTAAACACTGAAATAACAGAACTACATTTTTTCCTCAAAGTCAAGAGCAGCCAGTATTGGAGTGCCCCAGCATGAGCCACTACTTTGGCAAATACCAAATTGTAAATTAAATGCTGAAATCCATTTTTACTCAACAAAAAAAGCACGGTAACGGCACATAACTTTGGAGTTTATGAATTTCAGAAAAAGTACTCTTCTACAAAAGTCCAAACAACAGGACATCTTTCAGAAAATACAAAATAAATCACATCACAAGCAACATCCCGAATGTATTGTATATCAAGTTCCTTTCCCTGCATAGTAACAAGAAACAAAAAGTATTCTAATCCCTAGTTCAAGATTGTAGCAACCACAACAGCAACTGCAGCAGCTTTTCCAAGAAAGGCATTTTAAATGCAGAGTTTACCCCTCAGAACTGGTGTACCTACAACAACCTTCGTTAATACATGGCAATTGTGCTCTTGAATTAATACATGCAACTGTCCAAATTTGTACTTGTCTGAAGAGATGGAAACGGAGAAAGAAGACAAGACAATTATAGAAATTATGAAACCCAGATATACAGTTTCAAGGAAGTATAAACATTAATGGTCGGACACTTCAAGGTTTAAAGGTCTCAGACCTGAAACACTGGTAAGTTTCAAACGAGGTGTTCGAGGTAGGTTGAGGCTCACTCTCTTTCTGAAGCAGAAGGGTTGATAAACAGAGCCAGACACACTGAAGCTACAAATATAAAAAACAACCCAAGGGAAGGAACATCCTTGGAACTGAATTTTTTGTTTCCATTCCACTTGTATCTTGGTAGAAACCACAGAGAAGCTCTTTTTTAGTTACTTTAGCTGGCTGATGTCGAATTCCTGAAGGAAAACATCTGTAAATCCTAGTACAGGTGAGCTGAATCATTCATGTTCAAGGTCTGCTCATATCTTTAAAAAATTTTCACGTACTCCTCCCTTCCTGCCAAGTGGCCCAAACAGTGACACATCTCTGTGGTTCACTGCATGAAACCCAGGGACTGGGCTGGCTGTCCCATCACTGTCCCAATACTGCCACCAGATCAGACTATTTTAAGATAAGCTAATTATGCCACTGAAAAATCTTATAAGCCACTAAGACTAAGCAGAAGAGAGCATGAAGAATTAAAAGCAGAGAAGCATAGGTACGACAGAAGCAAGAAATGTGATCTCAACTGTTCCAGGTAAGAAGCCTGGAGGATTGCTTGTTAGATTGCAACTCCGAATTTTAGTCTGTGCTTACTTTCTCCTGCTTCTAACAGTCGTAACAAGCACAAAAGGAACTTCACATGAAAGGCTGTTGTTTCTTACACCTTCAGAAAATTAGTCATTCAAGCCCTAGAGAAACAACACACCAAAATCTTTGTGGCTTGCTTGCAGGCATTATCTACATGCATGCAAGACAGCTATAGAAACTAACTTAGGTGCCTTAAAACAAACAGATGTGAAGGAAAATTCTCAGTTACGAGTTTGTTGCACAGAAAGTTTTCAAGAAGTTTATCTGATCGTAGTCTCATTAAAATTTCATTAAAGCACTGAATGATTGAAAAACAGGTAAAAACTTCTTTTGAGAACTACTCAGCCAGTACCCAGCATTATTGTTGTAGGTTTTACTACGGAACAATTCAGCCCTTGAAAAAACATGTTTTAAAAAACTGGATCCAGAAAGTCCTACATAAAGCACAGATATGTGCATCACATGGGGGAGGAGGTGAGGAGGGGGCTTTAAATAAATTTATTAATATATCTTAAGAACAACACAAGGAAGAAATTCCAACTATCTTCCCATACACTTACAAACAGGCCTCAACAAAATGAAGATACATTTATTTTGGTAAATGAATGAATTCCAGCCTAACATGACATTAAGGTCAAATCAAATACATTAAAAGCAAAGCAAATTAGGAAACCGAATGCACAGTTTAAAATCACCCTAAGTTTTATTTTAATAAAATTAAATAAAAACACTTAAGAAAATAAGAATTTGCTGATATTAGATTAGAGCATTATCAATGAAGGCATTAAAATCCTGAAGACAGAACTGTCTATTCCCACAGCTTTCTAAACTTACTTTTTTAATTAAATGAGGTTTACTTGACCACAGTCTATTCTCCCTCAATAACAACTTCTGATTATATTGGTCAGTTTCAATCATGTGCCATAGCAAATGTATCAATTATTTTTGAGATTTTCTGCAAGTGCTGCAGAATTTTTGACCTGGCAATTGCAAAGAACCCCTGGGCACAGCGGTGCCCGGCAGTGACCAAAGGCAGGTCCTGTGGGATGCTCGGGCAGTCAGCAGGCATCTGTGCTCAGCCTGGCCACAGCCAGAAGAGCGTTTAAGATACTTGGAGAACTGATGAGAAATACACTGTAAAGAGGGGATACTCTAAAAGATCAGGGAATAACAGAAGAGTCAAAAAATAAGGGAAATGGAAATTCTCCAGGTTTTATTACTTGCTAAACCACTTTATTACTATTACTGTTCAGACTATTTTTAAATTTACTTCCACCATTTCTCCAACCCATATTTTAATATCATAAATAAAATGAGCTACAGAATACAGAACAAAAATTTTCATATACACACTGTCTTTGTTCTTCCCTCTTGCCCATACCATGCTTCACTTGCTCCTCAGCAACCCAGGCATAGAGCTGGAATCCTTTTATCTCATGCAATCACACTGGTTATGCTTGCCTAGAACCAGTGTTAACAGGACAGTCTACAGATCCTTTAATGACTTCCATCTCCTCCAAGACAAAAATTAGACGGTGAAAAGAATAAAACAAAAAGGCAGCAAACCCCAGTAGCACCCAAGAGTAACACCAGGTTTGCTGCAGCCTCGGCTTGTTCTGAAGTGTTTCTTCAGTCCTTTGGCCAGACCTGGAAATGGTTTCGCTCATTCGAGGCTCAGCCAAGCCCCCAGTGCTGCACGGGCACGCCGGGATCACCAGAGGGAGCTGCGGGGGCTCCGAACGGGGCTGCGCGGGGGATCTGGGCTCGGATCACCACCTCCTCGCTCGGGACAAGTCCTTCCCTCAGCTTTAAAAAAAAAAAAACAGTTTTCACTTGAGTCTCTTCCTAGTCGGAACCTTTCGATCCCCTCTCCCATCGCAGCTTCTCATGGGAATGACTCTGTCACTTCCTGGTAGAATCTGGTGCAAGTTTTATATAAGCACCTTGTGCTAACACACGACTAGTTGTAAATAGGTGTGTGACAACAACAGGGTGCACGGACTAATTCCAGGGCATCGTCAGGAGAGAACTATAAAAACAAGGATGTCACCACTAGGCTTAACTTGACAGGACAGGAGTCCAACTCCTCAACAAAAACGCAAGGGGTCTCTACAAATAGAGGCACAAGAGACTGCAACCCAGTGAACCAGAGCCGCCTCCCAGCGAGGGCAGGCTGAGGGTATCTGCAGGAAGATTTACTGCAAAGCAGCTTGGAGGATAACTGTGGGATATCAGGTTACATTTCATCCCACTGGGAATCCAAGTCTCCTTTGTAGATAAGCCTAGGAAAAAATTCAACCAGGAGTCATCAGGAGCATCAAAATGCCATGACAGTAACAGCAGTTGAAATTTCCAACTCTCCCATAACCCTGTTTCACCTCCTGAACAAACCATTGGTCTTTTAACGTCCTTCCCTCCTATTTCGCATATGGCATCTAAATAACTCCAGTATTCACAAAAATTACGCTTTAAAATCCAGAACTTCCAATCATTTGAACACCACATTTTACTAGTTTCTTTTAGATATTGAATTAGCAGTGATAAATGGAAACACTGACCATTAACTTTTCCCTTTTTTAAGTGAAAAAATAATTTAACAATTATCTTGTGATAACTCTGTTGTTTCTGCCCTCCTCTCAAATTTCATTCCATATTAAACCCTGACAAAGCCGGGGGGGGGGGGGGGGTGGTCTTCTTCCCCGACCTTCACTGAAAACAAGTGCTTTCTGCACAGTTTTGTAATACAGGTTTGATAAAATACAATTGCTTTTAAATTTCAGTTGGTTCAATTGATAGTTTCCCTTTTTTTTTTTTTTGACAGCTATTAAGCTAAGCAGTTTTCATAACTGTGACAAAGAAAACAACAAGCACCTACTTAAAACTCAATATTATTCTATGACATCCAAATCCCTACACACTCCTCAGGAATTTTCAGGGCATTTGTGTTAATAATAACAACTTCTGCAAACGTACCCATATTCCATATCTACAATATTCAGCAAATTCTTGCTTCCATCTACTGACCACATCTCTCTTCAGCCATCCACGATTTTGTCTCCTTCCCCTGAAGGAGGAGTTCTAATTTAGTGCTTCCTAATGGAAACCGTTAATACTTCTACTGTTAGCACTTTTTTCATAGCCCAACATCTCTCCAAGCAAAGATCTTCACATAGGCTTCAGTGACAAAAAGTTAAGACACCACCATTTGGAATGTTATGAACAAAGATAAGGAGAACAACAAGAAGACAAAACATAAAAAAAACCTCAACACACACAAACCACAAAAACCCCAACACTCAAAAGAAACACAGGAGGATATTAAGGAAGTCTCTCAGAGGAAATCCTTCTGCACTCAAAAGCTTCAAATTCCTGAACCAACTATCCGAGTAAATATGCGTATTATTAAACTCAGACTAACAAACATCATTTGACAGCCTATAGGCTGAGAAATTTTAACAGAAAGCGCTTTTCCTTTTTGTAGCCATCAAGTGAAACAAATTATCTTGTGCTCTACCTTTGACTTTCCCCTCTTTTACCCTGAAACCAAGGGGATTCTGAATATAAATTTAAGACACCTGACTTAATTAAAACCTCATACCATTACACAATAATTTTAACAGCTTCAAGGAAAAATAAAAATTCTGAAAAATTCAGTTTATTACCCTCAGTGCCTGACAAGATAATAAAAGAACAGTGATGATGGAACATCCCCTTTTTCTCAAACACTCTCAGAAGAGTCATTGCTTTGAAAGCTCACACTGGAAGAAGCAACATTTTTAAATTGCTCTATACACCAAATTATTAGCAGTCATTCCTGTCAGCTTACAGCTTTTACAACAGGATGCATGCAGTCATATCAGGAAAAGGCAGTTGCTGTGAAAGAATGATACCAAAACCAAGATGTCCCTAATGCTGATAACCTCACACAATGCTCCTGAGCTATACCATAACATGTTTTCCACATGATGGTCAATTAAATACAATTCAAAACATCTGGAGAAAAACACCCACTTAAAAACACTGTCACTTTTTTTGGTATCTGGGGGGGAAAAAAAAAATTTCAATTTTTTTCTCAGCTCTTGGACTCAATTATTGCAGATTTTGTGTGATACAGGGGGTAAAGTCGCATTATCCTGACACCTTTCAAAGGTTTCTTTAATGGACACTGCCAAGGCAAGTCTGCTGTGCCCTTTATGACCCCTCATCTTTAGGACACGTGTGTATATCTGAGTCTCTGAAGGTTCAACCTCTTACTCTCTTCTCTTACAACTGTTTGTAATGCTTCCATACCGTAAGTGACACTAAAACAATCTCCTCTGAATTGTTTCTTAACCCTGTATGCCACAATCTTCAAGAAAGAAACACGTAACAGCATAGCCCCAGCACAACTCATTTACAGACACGCTTACACAACTATATAGCTAAAAGTTTAATAATTTAACCCCCTTCCCCTTCCAAACACTAAGTGATCGCAGAAAACGAGAAGATCAGGCTTGTGTATATTGGTACAAAACACCGATCCTGACCGCAGCCTGCAAGTGTTACTGCAGGTACCAGGTGACACATCTGCCTTACATATTCTCACAGGTCTATGGTCAGCTTTCAAACAATAAAAATAACACCAGTCCAGTCCACAAAATCCTAAATTACAGGGTCAGAAGCAATCTCATTTTCAAATGAAACTGAGTTACACAAACACTCAAAGGGATTTGAAATAAATGGAAAAAAATCGTTCTTCTCCTCTATTATCATCATAAAAGTATCAGGAACACAAGCCCATCCATTCTACACTCCTACTCATAGGTGATCTCCGACCATGACACATTTTTCTCCCAGTCAATTAGCTCTTGATTAGAAAAAAAGTAAAAGATGCTTTGTCATCAGTGCCTGGTACAAAGACACTTACAGCAAGCACCTTTCCACAACTCTGCTTGGCTGGTAATTCCTAGCACCTACTTTTTATCTTACTATACTTAAAATAGGCATGCAACAACTCTCAGTAACTCCTAGTGAAATCACAAAGCAATACAAAATGTGTTTTCAAGTTTCCAGGTTGGCCCATAAGAACTTTGCCAGAATTCAAAAGCTCTCCAGGGACAAAGGCAAATATAACTGGGAGACCTACCTAATTAAGCATCACTAACATTTTGAATATAAAGTAGTTAATTCCCTGAAAATAATTCAATAATCACACTCTTATTAAGAGGGATGTATTTTCTTCTGATCATAGAGGCACACTTGTACTGCTACAACACACAGGGAACAAAAAGCAGAGTGCTCTCCATAGAAAAGGTTCTATATTCCCCTGCACTGAAATTTTGAAAAAGGACTGGTCACAAAATTTAGCCTGCCTTATTCTAATAAAAGTCCTTCCTAATTCTTCACTGTAGACTCGGACTACAAATAAAAGAAAATGGGAAAGAGACAGATATATATAGGTATATATCATACATATAATTTAATATATACCAACTAGGTGACTGCCGTGGAGAGGCAGGGGTGAAATCTCAGGAACAGAGTGGTCTTGCAAGATATTAATTTCCATTTGACACTAAAGAGAAATGAGACTATACAGTACAGGGGTTTATGTTCCTAAAGAAAGTTATACATTAAAGAAATGTAGAAAAACTCTTGCAGAACCATTAAACAGAAACCAAAACAATACATTTGATTTTTTTAAAAATTAGCCCCTTAATATTGAGAAAAAATTTCTTCTTTTCTACTCCCTAAGCAATAACTTGAAAGATCAAGTGTTAAAATAAGAATGCACCATATGAGGGGAGTGGTCAGAGGTAGCAATCTAGATCAGATGCTTACTTTCAAACAAACAAGGCAAAATATATCATTGCAGACTACAAGCTCATTATTTATTTGCTGGTGCTCTACCACAGAACACATGCTGGGGGGGAGGGTAACTGTCACATTACACAGCTGAAGGCTGGTTTGAACTCTCAGTAATACCATTTTGTTCTGTTACACTGGATATTGCATCAATGACCTAAAATGTATTTTGATCAGCAGTTCAAAAAAATTCCTCAAGTTTTTTACTGGAAGGTCAACAAAGCTAATTCGGGGGAGGGGGGAAGTGAAAGAATGTCTTGTGTCATCTCATAAACTTCCTAAGAGACCCAAACCACCTTGCAAACATCCAGGGGAAAAACCAGCTACCTTTAGTTATTTCAGACCTGACTGCACCTTAAACCAAGGAGATTCTAAGTATAAATTTAAGACATCTAAATTAAAATTTCATAGTGGTACACACCTCCAAAGTCTTTATACATTTCACTGACAGGAGCAAGAGTTAAACTAACCCCACATCAGCAGCACCTCAGTAACAGTGACCGTTCCATTCAGCTAATCCCTGCATGGGCCTTGCAGGGCACAGGAAGGCACACAAGAAAAAAGGGAGTGCTGGATTTATTTTCCCTGGTTACTTCACCAGAGCTGAAGGAATCAGATCTGAACACAAAGCACCAAATGCAACTATATTATCACAGAGATTTTGACTTTTGTTTCATTTGATCCACTGAAGAACACATTATTACAAATGTGAAATAATTTCTTTCCAATACAATAAATGTGAAAACTTAAAGCGATTTGTGCATTAAGAAGCACATATGTCGCCACATGATGTTCCAATTAATTCAAAGGAAGATTTGTTGCAATGAGAAGGAAAAGCAGATCCCAGTGCTTTGCACACATTACCAGGCTGCTGTCAGGACTGAGGAGGCCTAAAGCCCAAATTTTACACAGAATATTTAATCCTTTAAAAATAAAATTTAAGAATTTAGTGAGATGAGTAAAATGTGCTAACAGTAATTTTTAGAAAACATACTTTTAAAAATTCAACTAAACCCCACAGACCTCTCTCAAGCAAGGCATAACAAACCACAGTTATTACTAATTAAAGATATTTTTTATTTGGGAAAAAAAGTCGCCAAACTAATACAGATTTGCTCATTACAAATTGCAGCATTAGATTTCACTACTTTCAGTACTGTTGGAGAATTAATCAGCTGTGTTTTGTTAGGAGGGCAAGGCTGAGAGCACGCAAGGTAGCACGGCATTGTTCACAGAGCAGAGTGGTGCCTCCAGGCCCTCTGAAGCAGCACTTGGGCCCAGAATATACAGAATGACATCAACAAGTTATCTGAGAAACTTGGCCAACATTCTAAAACAAACCCATAAAATCTCTGCTGCCCGCATTAACCAGTTTAAGGTGAACCACACACACTTCAGCCCAAAGGTTTCTAAACAAGATGAGTCTTCTGCCATAATAAGCCGTTTTACTCTCCAGAATTATTTCCACTTTGAATTCAGCCATGTCCTCCTCATCGTGCTAGTCCAACATGACTCAATTTCTCTAACTTCATAAATTCAATGTTCACTTTCTTCTCCATCTATGGTTTCACAGAAAAAGAAACTCATGTTATATTATAGGGATCTAAATCCAGGGATCTGCACATATGCAAAGCACTGCATGGGCCCACTCACTCACAGAGGTGAGCAGTGACCACATTGGTTTAAACACACACTGAAAAAATGGAGCCGGACAAGCAAACAGCAAGCTAAAGCTGATGTATTTCCACCATGATCTGTAAATGCCTGCTCACAAATAAATCACAGAAATGCTGGAATGTTAAAACTGGTTTAGATGTGCTCCAGGGGCAGAGAGAAAGAGCTTCATGTACACTAAAGCTGTTCTGGGGTAGAGCCTGTCCCTGACATTGAGGGATTCTGCCCATTTACCGATGATCCTCCTCTGCTACTACTGGTGGACCACATCAACTACAGATGTAGGAAAGAACTATGGAGGAGAAAAATAACTGACCGGGGCACTGGGTTATTTTCTTTATGAAATTCCAAACTGAATGCCCTCAGTCAAAAAGGGCTCCTCCCCAGCTGCCCAGCACCATTATAATCCCTTAATATCATGACAATTTGTTCCATTCTCTTATTTTTGATTTGCCGGCTTAACAAGTATAGAATTTTAAAATACCATTTAATAATTATACCCTTTAGTGAACAAAAGCATCAACATTACATCCTTTATTAGAATTTATTATAATCCTTCTACATTATGTAATTGAATAACATGTCATTTTGCACATATTCTAGCACCTTAATGAAAAAAAAATAGTTTAAATGAGGAACTTCACACTTCTCCCCCAAATGCAAGTCACTTGTGAGATAGGAGGAAAAAAACCTAAATATTACATTCTTACACGTAAAAGGCATTTTAAACAATTTTAAATACAGACAGAACAGATGACAGGAATGTTGCCCTGACATCTTTTGCACGGGTCATTTAAATACTAGATAGCAATCAGAAGACACCAGAATTGTATAACAAAATATAGCTGGCTAGTTCCTAAAAAAAAAAAAAAAAACTTGCATAAGGAACAATTGTGTGTAGACATTTCACATAATTAAGCCTGAAAGCTCAAAGCCTTCCTCACGCTACATAAAAATTTCCCAGACTGTGAAAAAGTGAATAAAATTTACTTGTATTCAATGTATTTAAAATAAATACATCTACATTACCAATTCCATATCAAACCACTTTTTTTTTCCTTACTACTGTTTACAAATTACTCCTTTTCCTTCCTCCTTTGTACTTCCAAGAACCCCTTTCGCCCACTGCTCATAATAAATTAAGTCGTTGTATGACTATGGGACACAATGTTTTTACACTAAAGAATAAAAAACCCTCTTCTTAAATTATCTTCCCCCCCCCCCCAAAACTCCAGTTTCTCAACTCTGAAATTAATCACCTGTCAAACAAGGCACTATGGTCAGTTTCTCTGAACAATTCCACTCTCCTCGCTGCTTAGCATCTCAAAAGCAGATAAAAATTTATTGCAAAATATAGCTGCATAAAGTTAAAAAAAATTAGTCTTTCCAGCCAGAAACAAACCAGTCCTTTTTCCTTATGACTTTTGTCGCTGAACACAAAATCCTGCTGGCAGCACAACCCCGCTGTACCTTCAGCCTTCTCCCTCTGGACAAAACACCCTCCGGTTCTCCCATCAGGAGCAGTTCTCCCCCTGCCATTCCCAGCACACCTTCCTGCGGCGCACAACTCCTTGAACCATTCCCACCTCCCCCTGCCCGACCCCCGGCCGCTCCCGCCGGCGCATTCCACGGACAGGCTCCCGGGGAGGCTTTTCCTGTTGGTTCGTTGTTCGCTGCGATGTCGCCTTCCCCAACGACACCCAGCACAAAGGGTCCTTTCCCCGCACCCCGGGCGCTCCAGGGCCGAGTACCCCACCCTCCTTCGCTCCCTCCCGCCCGGTCCCCGGGGCAGATCTGCCGGCCTGGCCCATAAATGTCCATCCCCTCCCGCAGGAAGTTCTGGGGAGGCCCCGGGAACTCGCCCAGCCCGGGACCCCACCGGCTCCCCCCGCTCCGCTCCCTCAGAGCGGGATGGGGCCGGCGGGGGGGGACCCTCCTTCCTTCCCTCCTTCCTCCTCCCGCCACCCCTTCGGCCGCTGTCCCCGACCCTCCCCAACCCTCCCCGACCCTCGGGGCTGAGGGAACACCCCCCGCTGGCCGCGCGGAGCCGAGACCCCTCGCTCACCGCCGCTCCCCGGCTCGCTCCGCTCCCGCCGCGGCTCCTCAGGAGACACTGACACCGGCGGACGGATACCGCGCCGCGCTATTTTTGGGAAACAAGACCCGACCGCGGCCGGAACTACAGCGCAGTCACACTCTCCCTTCAGTATCCTTCCGCAGTTTTCGCCGCGCAGCTCCGGCGGGGCCGAAGGCGCTCAGCGGCGCCGGGCAGGGGCGGAGCGGGGCGGGGATGGCGGGAACGGCGGGGAGGGGCGCGGTGCTCCCACGGCGGGCAGTGGGGCGGGAACGGGCGCGCTCCGCACTCGAGGCATCGCCGCATTACTTTGTTGGGCCGGGGAGCGGCCGGGCCTACATTCCTGCCCGCCGACCCGCTCCGGAGTGACGGCGTGCATAGCCAATCGCAGGGCCCGCACGGGACAGCCCGCCAATCACGGCGCAGTTGGTGGGCGGGGCGCAGAGAAACGTGGAGGCCTTGAGTGACAGCGGAGCGCTCAATCAGAAAGGCGGAAATGGAAGCTACAGCCAATCAGAACCAAGCGAGGGCGGAGTCGCTGCGAAGGGAGCGCCCCGCCCCCGGGCTGTGCAAAAGCGCATGCGCAGAGCGCTGGGCCGCGTGCGCCGGCGGTGACGCACCGGGCCTGGCCCGCCCCGAGCGGCGCCTGCGCCAAGGCGGGGCCTTTGGGGCCAAGGCGGGGCCTTTGGGGCCAAAGCGGGGGCTTTGGGTTAATTAAAACAACTCCCGGTAAGTGGTCCAGCGTCTTCTTGCAAACTCCCATCCTGAGCGTGCAGCAGAAGACTACAGCAGTTATCCGCACAAACAGCTCAGCTGCCCGTGTGTGTCACACTAAGAAACCACCACTGCCTCCCCAACACACACACACGCACGCATATATATATAGTGTGTGTATATATGTAAATATACAGTCTATACTATGTAAATACATTTTTATATATAGTGTATATATAAGCACAGTGTATGTCTAATATATACAATATATATACATTATATAAAACATGTACTGTGTATATATACACTAGTGTATATTATATAATTGTGAGAAATAGTGACTGATAAAATTGAATGAGGACAAAGTCGTTGAAGAAAAACTATTTATTAATATAAACCAGTAATTATACTGCTAAATATATGTATAATAATATAAAAATACATGTTTCTATATAGTATATACATTATAAATACATGTATAGTATATCGTACATATATATTATATCAACTCTATTAT
>VYZQ01000808.1:32992-64765 GCA_013400655.1 Mystacornis crossleyi
ATATAAACCAGTAATTATACTGCTAAATATATGTATAATAATATAAAAATACATGTTTCTATATAGTATATACATTGTAAATACATGTATAGTATATCGTACATATATATTATATCAACTCTATTATTAAAATTATATATTTTTTATTGTATAGGGAATATGTATATACTATATCGATATATAAAACTACTATTTTTCTGACTGGCTTTCTGTGAAACTCCCAGCTCTGAGGACATGAGCTCTGTATCCATGTTCAGACCTCAGTTCCACCTCCATCCATCCATCCCCACCTCACATTATTTCTGCCAGAGCTCCCATTAATTTTGCTCTAAGTAGAAAAGACTACTCGGGAATACATAATAAAAGACATAAAATGGGCGTCTTTCTCCTTCACAGAAGGCGGCAGCTGAAGAGCGACCCAAAAATAAAATTTTGATGATAAAATGATACTTGCCAAAAATCATCTGCGCTCTACAGCTCTTCCAGATTTATCCTGCAAGATACCCACAGCCTCGGAGTGGAATGACAGGAGCCATTTCACAGCACTAAATCCCTGAAAAGGGCACATCTCCAATCAGGACACCAGAACCAAAGGTGCTGTCTCTGAAAAACAGAGATCAGAGGGTGTTCTTTGTATTTTAAAATTGTATCATTAACTGAGCACAAAAAAAAGTAGCTCCACAAAAGGTTAGGAAATAGGATGCAAGAAACGATGACAGAAACTCCTACCTGACAGTGTGATGACCACACCATGGGATGGAAAAAGGGAGATGCTCCATGATCATTCCCAAAATGTTAATGTGAATTTCTGTTGTCTGTTTCCAGAAGTTTAGCTCAAATTAAAGCAGTAATTCACAGCTCTCAGAAATGTTGAAGTTCAGGGTTTATAATGTGCAGATTACCTTAGATTTAAAAGTGCAGTCAGTAAATAAGTGGAACAGCTTCTGAAACATCCACCTTTTGTTCAAAACAAGTGCAAGAGTAAACACTTTTTGTGGATCTAGGAAAAAGCTTAAAAGTGAGAAAGACGACAAAATACGTATATTTGCCATCTACAGTCGTATTTCCAAACTGATTGTTGGTGATCTATAATAATCAGGAAGATATTTAAATACATACAGTTTGCTTACAAGTCGCAACATGAACAGTCCAAGTGTCATTGATTTTTATATGAATATGATTTATTCTCTTCGTCCTCACTATACCTATCATCCATAATACCGCTAAGATCTATTACTGGAGTCTAATGATTAATACCGTGAAATCCTCTCATGACAGCAATATGCTGAGAAGATGTTAAGATAAAATACTGAATATTTAAGTTATAAAAGTCAGTGGGAATCTGAGTAAGACACTGAAGCAAGGCCTGAGCAAGGACTTCTTGATATACTCATTAATTATTTTCAGTACATATTATTCCAAGCTGGCAAAAAATAGAGCAGGAAGCCAAAGAAATAAATAATTGGTTCTAATCTGTCCTTTTCAGTGGCCATACAAGAATAAGCAGAGCATGTGTTGCTCAAGGGATTTCTCTGTGAGCCTTGCAAACAATACTTCAGGGGTACCGAGCAGCCTCCTTCCCCCTGAAATGCATTCCTCCCCGATGGAAACAGTGCCCTGTGCAACAATCGAGAAAAGGAAGTGCAAAATTCAGGTTCCAGTGGAAATTCCGGATGTTGTTTTCCATGTGTGATGATGTGCTGCCACATCTGCTCCTGCAGAGCCCTCATGGGACTGGTGGGGAACAAGGCTGGGTGGTGGGGAGGCCACAGATGTTCTCACGTGTCACAATGGCTTGAGTGAAAAATATCACCCCTCAGGCTGACACGAATAAAGTCACAGAAGAATTGGTGCATCAAAATCACTGAAATCACTACCTGACCTGATGGTTCTGCATTTGGTTTAATTTCCAGGACAACTGCAAAGGCTAAACTCACCTGGATAATACAAAGGCTGCAAAGCTGGAGGTGATAGAGAAAAATATGCAGAGAAAAAATTGCAATCTTTCTAAGACTCTAGAAGCAGCAACATAACAAAGCCCCAGAGATCATCATACTGGAGTGTCAATATGACAAGGGAAAAATTACCACAAGCATCTGCCAGGATCACCCCTGAGAGAGAAGGGAACAACCAGAGAATGCATTTCTGCCCACCTTATGTACAACCCGGAGACTGAAAAGAGCCCCCTGAAATCTGCCAAATAGCAGGCACTGCAATTTCCATGATATCCAAAGAGAAATAAACTCAGAGCAATAGCAAATATAAAGAAAGATATGGGAAAAAGATACCAGTGTACCAGTGAAAAAATATACTAAATAGCCTCAGAGTTGAATAGAGTCATCATCCAGCAGTTGTTATGGTAATAAAGCTTTCCCTTGCATCTCTATTCCAGTGCATTTCCACCCACCCATTCAAGGTATTTTGGAGGCACTACTACCAAAATCGTATCTCTACTAATTTTCAACTTACATTTTAGGACCTTCTTAAAAACCAGAGATGTACCACGGCTTTTCCTCCTTTCAAATGCTCCTTATATTCCAGAAATCAGTTTTTTCATCTTGTGTCCTGGAGAAGAGAATCTGAGCCTCATGCTTCTAGAGGTGAACATTACATAAAACCAAAATGCAGGACTTTTAAAATCATAGCTAAGAGGAGTAGGGGATGTTATGTAGCTTTTGCATGTTTGCAGACAATTGAGTTACCCTTCAAAGGGAAGGGGGGGGTCTAAGAACAAGGTTTTCAGAACAAGGTTCCTACAAATTGCAGGCCAGATTAATTCCTAACATTGTTCCACTTACAATGGGGGAAATACTCTGTGAATGAAGATTTTGTGAAAGACTACAGATTGCAACAAAACCGAATTGTACTCACAGCATTTCAGGATGGGAACTCACATTAGAAACAAAGGGTAGGGGCAGGGGGGACTCCCACCTAGGGAGCAGGAAATCAGAGAGGAGCAGATAATGGTTCCTGGCCATTAACGCTTTGGGTAACCCTGTTAACCCCGTGGTCACCTCAGTACAGACACTGCCTGTCCTCTTAGGGAGCTGGCTGGGAACAAACTCCCTGAGCTCAGGAGTGCTGCTGTTACACTCTTTGGCTCTGGTGTTCCTCTACACACAGATAAAATCAAGATTTCCTTATTTTACTGAAGTCCAAGTTGCCTGACAATGCGTGAATTAAATTCACTCAATCCATTCCATAAAGTGCCCTCTGTAAACCACTAGTATTTCCACATCATTATATGGTACATTCAGTAATCTGATTGCCTTGGGAATATTTGTTTTTCCAAAACTTGTGGCCAAGGTACATAAGATTAGATCAGACACAGCTTGTCAAAGAATGCTGTTATGTGGGTGTACAGTATATATGCTAGTTTTGACTTACAGGTTAAAGTTCTCTTTCAAACTCTTCCAGCCAGGGGTGCGAGCTCAGTTCCCTGAAGTTTTGTGCTGCAGCACTTGGAACTTTTAGTTTTGCTTTGCTCTTGGTGTTCTAATACTGCAGGATCAACAGGGGAAATGCTGATATTGCCTCACTGAGGGCACACCCGGCCCATACCTCAGCAAAACTTGTGATATTTTATAGGTCCCCACAAGTCTCTCTGGGATTCACGCTCTTCTGCCGGGATTTTCTCACCATTCTGCATGTTAACATGAACCAACAGCTGGGTTTAGGAGATCTGATATAAATAGCAACATCATGCTGCAAGCAAGCTTCTTGGAAAGTAAAGAAAATACGTTATTTAATGCACTCTGACATTTGCCTTTCCTCCCCTCTTTCCTAAGCTGCACTTCTGTAAACACCCATAATGACAAATGCAAAGAAGTTGACTTGTTCACATCGACATAACAAGTGCTGCCTTGAGCGCAGGAGATGATATCCAGAGCATTTTACCTCTCTCCTCAGCTGGCAAACCCTGCACAGCGGGGAAAGGAGGCAGAGCGTGGATGGAAATTCCTGCTTCCAAGAGCATTCAGGATTAGAGCCTTTGGTATTTTATTTTCATGGTTGCTCCACGTTGCTTCAGAAACTTCCTGCTTTTGCCATATCTTTCCATTCATTAAAGTTGCAGCTTGCAATTAAACATTCTGACATAACATAGCTGAGATTTTTTGGCATCAGCCTTAACCAGAGGTTTTCAGAGTTTCCTGCAGACGGCTTTAAATTTTCATATCCTCATGAACGCTTGCCACCTTCTTTTAATAACTTGAAAAAATAAGCCTCTCTTAGGAACTTCATTGTTGCTGTATTTCTCCAGCACTCAGTTGCTGCTGTTAGCAATGTGTCGTGCACATATATATTTATAGAGGGAGTAAACTGTTCATATGCACTCTATAGTTTGACATCTCATAGAGAACACACAGATTGCTTAGCAGATCTAAAGAAAAATAGTTATGTTCAATATTTTCATTATTAAAATGTAATTTTCTCTTCTGACAGCATTGTGTTATTTCACCCCTCAAAAAGAATCATATTTACTGCATTATTCAAAACTTACAGGCCCTCATCTGTTAATAATTTTGTAGCTTTATACATATTATGAGTGTTATATATTGCAATACTAAACTATTTGTATTATTTGTATGCAACAAAATATTTCTTAGGATAAATCTTGACCTTTTTCCAAGGAGCGGGAAATCACTTAAAAGGACTTTAAAGCTATTTGCATTTTTAAGGTGTAGAATACCTTTTATAATTTGGAGAGCTGTTCAAATACTGCTTGCCATTATCTCCAATATAGATTAGGAATTTATTTTAAAGGGGGTCTTTTTAATGTTCAAACTGACCTTAAAGTCTTTTTTTCTTCTAACATTACCTGGCAAATAAATTCTTAAAGGGATATTATCAATTTAAGAACTATGCTTTAGTCTGGAAAAATTTCCAAGAGATTAAAGAGAAAATGGCTCCTTTTTCTATATGTTTAATTTCTATATTTGACAGCAGTATGTGTGGTCAGTATCTCATGCTGTTAGGAAACAAAAGGGACAGAAATAGATATAGGAGACCATAATACCTGAAACGTTTTTGAACTACTTTTTTAAAGCAGATTTGAAGTTGATGGGGCCTCTTCAAGTGACAAAAGACTTGTGGAACTCTTAAAAGCCAAAGAAGTTGCTCCTGACTTGTGCAGAGCACCCTCAGCTCCCTCTGCAATCAGCTAAAGCTGCTCTTAAAACGCAAGTTTAAGTGTTATTTTTCCTGCATTTTGTCCGCTTCACTGTCAACTCACTGACCAAACTGCAATACAGAAAGGGACAATTTTTACCCTGATCTGGTAACCTTCATATCCAGAGCCCATAGTGGCTCTGCAGGATCTGTTAGAGTGTACAAGGCACAACAAAGAAACTTTTAAAGCAGTTAACTTACGCAATAAAGTTTAATTCTTAAACTTGGGCAGTTTACAAGGTGCATTTTGGGTTTATATAATGGTGAACAGACTCCTCAGCACAAATACGGTACTTGTGCATATCCCATTGATTGCTTTGGGGGCACATGCAGGATGGTTGGTCCGTGTTCCACAGGATAAAGAGCACCCAGCAGCTTCCCTGCTCCCCTTGGCCCTTCCAGGTAAAGGCAAAAAAGCCATGGATCCTCTGCTGGAGTTTGGAAAACAAGCTCAAAAATTTCCCCGGAGCGTTAATGTGGATCAACTGGTGCGCGTTTCCAAGCTCTGAATCCGAACAGGCATTTGTTACAAGGTTTGTGGTTTTCTTGGCTGTGATTTAGGATTATTGCATACTTTCTCAACCCTTTACTAAAAATATGCTCGGTTCTTACCATGAAATGCGGCAGCACATTTGTTGCAATCTCTGAGGATGGTTTCTTATCTGTCAAACAGTTTAGAAGACAAACTGGCACGGAGACAGCTCACCTGTTTTCTGTGGGTACTCAGTGATAAACTGCATCTCAGACCCCATTGTGGCACCGAGGACAAGTGTTCTGAGACAAAAACCTGTAAAAAGGTCACCTCTCACTAAAATGCCATTTCATTCCCAAGCCAAGCCAGCTGGCTTTGGACAGAAAGTTCTTTCCTCCTTGCGTGGGCAAACTTTATCGCCTTCCCATCCTTTTTCTCTTGCTGTCACATTACTGCAGAGGTGGCGGTGGCTGATAGCAGAGTGAGAAGCAGTGTTCAAAATGTGTCCAAGATAATAATGCCTGGTCCTGCAGCCATGTGTTGAATCCATCCACATGATCTCACATAACCTAATCAAATGTCTTCCCTTTCGTTATATGAAAGTAAAGATGAACTGAGATTGAGTTCAAGTTTTTGAGTTAAAAGGAAAAGTACCCGAAGTTTTGGTGTTTGATCCTGTGTTTCATTGGTCTCAGTCACTTTCAAAGGGTCCAAGCACATCTTGTGTTTGGAGCTTTTGAAACTTTAATTTCAAGTTAACAAATCTTGTCGTGTTCCTTGCTGAAAAGAAGCAAATTTCTTCTTAGAAAGCATTAACCTCTCCCACAGGGCATAGTAATAAAAATAGTGTTATTTGGGAGGAAAGCTGAAATTTTGGAACTGTGGGGTTTCTCTTTGTTGTCTTGTGGTTTGTTTGTTAAGATGCGAGTCCGTCTTTAGATTCTAAAATGAAAGGCCTTCAAACTTCTCCATAAAACACTGCTCTAGAAAGTCAGTGGAAAGTCTCTTATTGAGCCAAAGATCTGACCTGCACAGCTGCACTGTTTGAGCAACGAGTAAAATACACCATAGGTACAGTTTAACTGCTGTAGAAGTGGTTTAACTCTGTTTTACTACACTTTAGCCAAGCTGAACTGTTCTAAACTAGGTTGAACCCATCACTGCCGAGGAAGCCAGGCTTTCAATTTGCCATGCCTTAGCTGTGTCTTTCCCCTGGGTAAAGAGGATGAGGCTACCTCAGATCACCCGGCGTTTCAGGCAGGTATGCATATGGGAACAGCTGACACATAAAGACTCCTTATCCCCACACTAATTTGTCCGCGTGTCCACAGCCATAGTTACACTTGTTTATATAACAGCAGTTTAAAAGGATACTTTCAGGGACTGAATCCATGAATGAGTGATCTCATTCAGGTCCTGACGTGCCTGACAACTCACCGCGCATCAGCTGAGCCTCGCTAATTGACCGTGTGTGTTTGCTCTTAGCCCGTGGCGATCGGCGATGGAAGAAACCCGTTTAGACTTCTCTTTTTCTTGGCCTGAGGTCACGCTGACACATCGAGGCTCACGTTTGCTGCAGGCTAAGGACAGGAACGCTGCCCTTCCCGGGCCGCCACTGATGCGCGGTGACTCCTTACGGTGCTGGCACTAACAGCATCCCCGAGCTCCTGGTTAAATGGGATAACTGAGAGCATAAATCAGGTGTTAGCTCAGGTCAGTGCAAGTCAATTAGGGATGGATTTAAAGCAAATCGACCCAAATCACTCCTAGCCCGGAATAAGAGTTGCTACCCAGCACTACTTTAACTAAATCGAATACAGTGAATCTAACATATACGGGAAGACTTTCAACTAACCATAAAAAGCCAAAAATCCTTGCCCTAGGGCATGTGCATTCACTTCAAACAAGAAATACAACTGGACACATAAAGCAAGTGAGTCAAATTCATAGCTATCCCTGCAGAAAACGATCAGAGGGAGCTGTGGAAGCAGCAGAACCTTCTCGGGCTCTCCTGGCAGGTTTGGGACACTCATTTTGGGTTGTAACCTGCTGAAGGTGAGCGTGAATACTCTGTCTTGTCTCAGAAGTGTGTGCTCTGCCATCACTCAATAACAAGTATGTAACAACCCAAACACAGCCCTGGTAAAAGTCAGTTGTGAACAAACATGAAACAGCTGAGTTTGTTTTCATTCCTTGAGCTTGCTGAAAAGTATTAAGGATCAGAAGATGATACAGAGGTTGAAAAGTAAATCTAGGTTTCATAAATTTTAATAACCAAAGTGTTATTAGTAATTCGATCTAGCAGAAAATTCTCTAATTAATAAAAAGCAAATAAAGCTTGGTTTCCTTAATGGCTTTACCCTTCATCTCTAGAAACTGTTGCTTTCCTAGAAATTAGGGAAGCATAGCGGGGATTAGTCATATAGGGACAATTTTTAAAATCCTTTACCAAAGGGAGATGGACTTGGATGAAGGAATTTGGCCCCCTGGTTCCCATTTCCTGGCCGAGTTATCTCTTCTAAGAAATTCTTTCATGGAGAGTGTCCGTGGGAAACTAGTCTGGATTCTTTGTGTTGTGTGAGATTTTAGAAGACTCTGTTATGGATCAGCATCCCACTAGGGAGGATACAAGATGCATGTGCACCATAAAATGATAGTCTTGCCCCTACAACACGCTGCGTAGTCCTGGCAGCAGGCTGTGCTCCAGATTTATTCCTCTGTGGCTGTTGAGAACCAAGGACTTGTCCTGCAGCCTGTGGGAAGGAATGCAGCCCTTTCTCATGGTGCTTCCTCAGCTCGTTCAAGGTAAAAATACATCGTCCTCCATGCTATGGGACTGTGCTGTCAGTGCCCTTTGCCGTGGCGTCAGTTCTGTTCCCTGATTTTTCCCCTTCCATACAGCACTGTACTCACACTGCACAGTTGCAGCAGACCACACATTTTGAACACAGGAAAAAAAAAAAGCATATTATTATCAGGATAATTGAGTGTTGGAAAGAAAGTTGCCTCCAGCACTCTGTCCAGATTAAAATCTCAATCAGCACCATTATCTGGGAAGTATCTGCAGTGACACGTGCATGCTCTGCATCTCAGTCAGCAATCTGGCCCGAGCATTTGCAGAAGCTTTAGCAATTTCTTTAATGACCCTTACAAGTCCTCCATCTATTCAAAAACTGAAATGCCAGTCTATGTAAGACAAAAACTCCTAAAACAGCAGATTGAAGTACTCCATGTAAATTGAGCAATTTCTGTTAACACATGTCGACTAAACCAGAGCTGCCAATCAGCCAAGCTGCTCCTCTGTGACAACAAACATCTGAGGTACTGGAGCTTGAAGTTAATCGAAGTTATTTATTTTATCATGCAGAACTAAGCCATCAGCCACTGCTCTCACAGACATGGTTTTCATCTTCCCTCTCAACCAGGGTACACATGCTTTCTTCAGAAGAAGTTAGGTTATGTTATGTACTTAGCCTCAATTTTAACCTTAAAAATTCAGCTATTAGAGTTGATGTTTATTCTGCCTCTAGTACCAAACTAGGCAGGCAGGCATAATTTGGGGATCACTGAAAGTGAAAACCTAAACCACAGCTATTGTTAAATCAAGACCAAGCACTTCTGTTTGTATCAACATGAAGCAGCCACGAATACAACAACCGTAGCTAATACTGGTTTCCTCTCACCATGCCAGTGATCTGAAAGGTTCCTTCAGAGGATTGTTGTTTAAGAACTGGTTCAGTGAAAGAATAAATACCTACAACAAGCAAAGCAAAGCCATTTCCACAGCACCATTTCCATACCCTAATCATCACTTTATTTCTTCTCTTCTGGTGCAGAGTTTTGCTCCTTCATCATAAAGAGTGAAATTACCATTCAGTAACATTTCTCTGACTTTGGACCGATTCCACTGGCTGTTGATAGTGGTTGCCTCCAAAGGCCCCGCGGATGTATGTTATCCTGCATGCTCTGTGAGGCTCCTTCTGAACAATGCAGAGCTGATCCCTCTCTCTGTGCCAGCTCTCTCGTGAGCCATGCGCTGGGGTAACAGTTCCAACTTCCTTCTGTGTCCTGGAGGTTTTGGCTCCAGCCTTGCTTGTTTGCCATAAGAAGGTTCCAAAATAAGAAGCACATTCATTCCTGCCCCCTTCTCTTCACATGGTTACATTTAGCCTTTCTTTTGGTGCTTTCCTCCCATCACAAGGCTGGGAGTATTCGCTGTCTTACTGCTTATGGAAATCATAATTTATGTACTGTCCCAATGATTTGCTCGTATTTGAGCTGCTCTCAACCGATCTGACTTTATAGCCTATAGCTTTAGGTGCATCTGATGATTTCCCTTTTTCCCCTCATTGTTTTGGTTCGTTAGTTTTAGCACTGCTGACACAAACAGTGCATTTCAAAAGGCATCTTTCCTGTGGGCTCTGTTTACTCGTTAATGTGGCCAAGTGTCATCTGAAGTCCCGGGTGACAGCTTGCTTTGCTTTACATTGTGGCATTCCCATATAAGATTTATTGTGTCTGAAGGAAAACCCAGCTACATCTGTAGGAAAGGGAAGAAGAGTCATGGGAAAAGGGGAGTTGCTGGAGTTCTGGCTGTGAAGGGGACTGGGGAACTTGACATTTAGGTTCCTGCACAAGATGTAATTTCCAGCTGAACAGCTCAGGCACTTACAGAGCTTCACTCTGGCCCCAGCTGTGCACTAAGTGCAGCCGACATCTCTCTTAAGAGCCACTCACAGCAACCTGACTTTGATGTGACTGTTTTGTTTTCAGTAAAAGGCAAGGCGAAAGTTGCTTTAGCAAAGCAGCTGATAGCCCACATGAACTGGATTGGAGCATTTCGTCCGGGCCACTCAGAAGGGAACCAAAGTCGCTGGGAAAATGGCAGATGAATCTGACAGCTTGCAAATAAAGTTTTCCTGGAAACGTTGCACACTGAGTTGATGGCTGTGTAGCTTCTGGTACTGAATTATTGGTACAATCCCAATTCTTTCCAATGAATCGCATTTTCCTCACTTCAGGATTAATCAACATGTCATTTAGATGTACTCTCAGACAATAAGCACTATGATATGGATGTCAAACTATTTTAGGTCAGGCAGTTTTCCATTTTTAGCTTATATATTCTGTTCGAGGACTAATGCCTCAGATTCAGAAAAGGCAAATGTCACAAGATCCGAGCAAAATCCTGATTCCATGAAGGATCAGTTGGAGTTGTGCCATTGATACATGATAGAGCCAGGATTTCACCTGATGGGTCTGTTTTAATTAAAGCTTCTTCCTGTTCAAATTATGGTTCTATCCTTAGTAACTGAGAGTTACTCAAATTCCTGGTTTTAAAATGCTTCACTGCACCACGACATTGCCTAGCACACAGTTTTTTGACGTGGATCCTTAATATCTTTGGGTATCATTCTAAGATAACAAAGACTGAATTTTGATTATGTACTTACATATAAACATGCCTGTTGTCTTGTACACTGCATGTGTACAGATGCACATATATGTACACACACACAGTGCTTCCTACATCAACGCTAAACAGTAATACATGGTGAAATTTCTCATGCAAACCAGTCTCCAAAATTGGGACAGTAAAAAATTTTAGGAATAAAAAAGTATCTGCTAATCCATCTAGCTAATATATGCATTTTAAATGGAGAGAGCATTTCATCTTAGTTCAGATTGGACACATGTAGGTGCCCGTCCACCTTCAGAGCTCCGAATTCAGCATGGACCATCAGGTGTCACATTGCACAGACGTTTTCCTGCAGAAACTCACAGAGCCAGCAAGGACGGAATTCAAACCCTCCCCGTCCACAGCGAGTCCCTGCCATCCAAAACAGGAGAGAAACGCTGGGTATGCCTACAACAGGGAGAGCCAACCGGAGGCCCACAGAATTTGAATCCAGCTCCCAAAGCAGTTTTCCTTGGCCAGGAGGAGCTGGCTGGCTCCGAGGCCAACCATGTGGTGCTGCTCTTTGTACTTGGGGCAGGGTGCACAGGGAGTTGTGTCTGCCTGATCTTCCTGGGCTCAGCTAACCTGCCCTACTGGGTAATAAAAATGGATTTCTGAATCTTATACAAGTTGTCTATCCTTGTCTCCATGCTTTTCTGCACACAGAGGAAAACTTATTTCACTCATGGTCTGAGCTGGCCAGAGCCCTGAGCCCAAGCTAATATCCTGCCTCTCAGCAGGCCACAGTAATTTGGGCATGTAGCACATTAGCTGCAGCTCCATGGCTTCTGGTTCTCTTGGCCAGCAGCCAGAGTAAGCTCGTATCTGCCCTCAAAAGCCCATGTAGACATCACTTGTGAGCCTGGTAGTCAGAAGACCTGTGACAGGAGTGGAAAAATACTGCTCCTGCACAGTGGGAAGCAGGAGTGTAGCTTGTCCTTTACAATCTCTCAGTGTCTTTTCCACGTCCTGGGGACCTTCACGTCTGAGCACGATTGCCCAGTCTGACCAGTCAGGCCTAAAACTCAGCGAGTCCTGCCTTTGCCGGTGTGTGTTGAACATGCAAATGCCCACACAGCAGTCCATGAAGTACCTCCCCACTTGAGATTCGATCACTCTCAAAACCCTCCCTAATTTCTCGCATTAAGTCTCCCTAATCTCCAGGCTATCATTCCTTTTTAAACTGCCCCATTGATTTAGTAGCCTCTTTAAAAGGAGCATTAAAATTATTCCCCCTCTGCAGCACTGCTCTGGTTCATTAATTACTTCACATTACCAACATAAAACTTGTAAAGCAAAAGAAAATTGCAGCTGTGACTTGCAACTGCTCTCCCAGTTTCTGATCCCAGGTTTGGGCACTAGCTGTACGGGAGAGTTCCAGCCCCTGCCCTCGATGCCGGCTGCACAAACACACTCAGAGCCTTTCACTGCTCCAAAAATCCTGGCAGCACCACTTTGTGGATCAGGGCTCTCTGCACTTCATTCATGCAACAATCTGAGTGAGAATCAGCTTTTGGGGTCATTTTGGATTCTTCTAACACATTTTCTTTCCTCTTTCCTCAGAGAGAAAGAAACCACGTGGCCCTCTGGTCCCCTTCCTCAGCCATGCAGAATCACTCTTCTGTGTACACAAGGGGTAAAAAGATGTATTTTCTTCTAGAAATCTGCAGATAATGCAGATTCGGTGATGGCTCTCCTCATCTGTCAGGCATAATGAGCCGGGCAGGAGATAACAAACATCAGAACTGCACCCTCATTGACTGTACCTAACTGTCCACAGGGGAGTGGGGTGACAACTCTCCCAGGTGACATCTCTGCCAGGTGACACCTGTCCCAGCTGGCACACTCCAAGTCTGGCTCCAAGGAGTTCGTGTGCTTTGTTGGGAGCAGCAGCGCTGACAGCAGCTGAGCCTTAGCCCTCCAGCAAAGAGAACACAGACAGGTATTGAAGACTCCAGTGTCCAGCCTGGCTTTAGGAGCTGAGCCACTGTTCCACATCCAGCTCCTGTACAGGGAATTCTCCCCTCCGGCTGCTGCAGGGAGCCTCAGCAACAACACCAGCTGCAGGCTGCGCTCCAGGGCTCAGCCCTGCCTCCCACTTCAGTGCTCCACGGTCTCCAGCTTCCTCCCTTCTACACCTCACTCTCCAACCCGGGAGCTTGCAGAATACAGTTGTGCCGACTGACTATTCCTCAGCCTTAGCAGAAAGGGAACAGCAGAGTGATCATCTTCCCAGTGAGTCAGTGCTCGCTGGAGGATGCATGACTCACTAGTCCCCACACGGGCTGCCTCCCTCCTCCCCCATCCCTCTGCCTCACCTCCAGCCTCTCCTGTTCCAATCCCACCTTTACAAAAGTCATCTTTATTCATTAGTCCTTCCTGCCGTTACCTTCTTTGCTATGAGAAGCCTGGGGATAGTGAAAATTTAGCGGTACTCCTTAGAAAAAGGTGCTACTCGTTTTCAGCACTCAGGTCGAGGTGTGCTGGCCCCTCCGGACACGCACACAAGCTGTGCAGCCACAAACCTGGCTGCAAAGGGACTTTCAAGGGAAGCCTACTAGAAACAGCAATTCCCTGCTCCAATATATCGTTCTGGGATGCAGGCAAGACCCCAGTGTTCTTCAGCTTCCCCTCCTGTCTGTTGTTATGATTTCTCAGGGGTATTTCTGTTAAGAACCTACTCTACTAAGAAGTTATGAACCTGGATTAAGGAGAAGCAGTAACTGCTGATTGAACCAAGAGGAGAATCAATGAGCCAGTGTTAGAAATCAAGGAACAGAATGCTTTTCCCCCATCAGTTCCAGTGCAATGCTGTTCACTTCTTGCTTCCTGACTTTTACAGAGGCCTAGTTATTCTCATCTTACCCCACTGAGCTAATTTTCTGCCGAGAAACAAAGTCCTGGCTGCTCAGGATCACAGCAGGAAGGAATCAGGATTTTATGCCACAAAAAGGACATTGGTTGTAATACAGAAATGAGGATGGGAGAAGCTGGTGACCTTTAAAAAGGGAAGAAAGCAGAGGTTTCTTTTACCTTTTGGGATCTGCAGAAAATAAAAGCATGGAACTTCTGTAAATACAAGCTCATGTAGTAGTGCTGGGTGCCAGACTTGCAGCACAAACATGCCAAGCGTGGTCTCCAGCCCAAGCAGGGCTGCAGTAGCAGCAGTGAAATCTTTTGCAGCAAATGTCACATACCTCTGCTGGGTGGAGTGGGCAGAAGAGCCTTTACCCCTTTCTGGCAGGGTGCTTAATCGATGTGCTGAGCTGCAAAAAGGTCCAGTAAGGGTTCAAGCTCCTGCTCCTGCCTCCAGGTGTGACTGCCATGCCTACAGTGATGAAGGTGATTATTTGCTCAGCTATGAAGGTGATCTCTCCACAGGGAGGGACTTGCCCTGCCTCAGCCCACGCTGTGTTTTCCTATGAAAAAAGGCAGCTCAGCATCCCGTACTCTTTGGAACATAATATCTTCTGCTGATAATAATCACACGTTGTCATCATGAAGGACAAAACTTCATTAGCCAGCCAGGCCTGGTTTCTTTAGAAAATAATCAGAAAACAGCTAAAACCCAAAAGCCCCAGCACATTTATGGGACTTTACAGTGAGATTTTATGACAGCCTCAGCTGGATGGCTCATGCCAGTTCCAGGTCCTGCCACAACACCTAACAGGGCAAACCCTGCTGGTGGGGGACCCATAAGAGGACAAAAGCCACAAAATCCACTCATGCAACCCCCAAACTGGGCAGTGGTTGCAAAGGGAGGGCATGGGGTGGGTAGAGTGATTCAGAGAAAATTCCTCAGCTTTTTAAAACCGTCCCTGCCCAGTGAAAATGCCAAAAAAGTAGCAATTCTGCTTGCTTCTGTCTTGCAGTGAAATCTTTTCCCTGGAGCAGATCAGGATTAGCTCGTTACAGGGCAGCATGTATGACACGTCCTGGCCACAGCCTGAGTGAGCAGAGGCTGCTCTCCTCGGGGCAATCCCTGCCTCTCCCTCAATCTTGTACAGCTCCACATACACGGAATAAGGCTCGGTATAAATAACAGCTCTGTCTCCCCTCCTGCTCTCAAATGCAAGCAATTTAAATCAGAAGACTTTCTTACAGGGAAGAGCAGAAAGCCAGTGTTTTGAAGCCACTTTCTTCTCACTTGTTAACATTAAGCCCAGCCTTCTGCTCATAAATAATGCATATAGCTCTTTTTCCTCAATTACACAGTAGTGTCAGATTCCACACTCTGCCTTCCCAGAGTCACTTTCTGTCTCTTCTGGAGACAGCAAGGCCCACTTGGACGTCTGCAAGAGCCACAGACTCATTAGACTTGAAGAGGATCCTTTCCATCCACCAGTAAAAAGATACACAACACCTTTGTCCTGGAGTTTCGGTAATTATCCCTTGCTGGACTGAAGTGCTGGGGAGAATGTGTTTACAGTAAACAGTTTTTGCCTTCCCCCAGCATTCGTGGTGCAGAGTCTAAGTGCACTCCAGGATGCCAAGATGAGCTGGGCAAAAGGGTCACTGCACAGCTCATGGGCTGGAGTGCATGGAGAGGAGAGAGGAATTAATGCTCCCGTGGGCTGAGCAGGGAGGCAGAAAAATCATGGGGAATTCAGTTTGTCAGGTGTGTCAAAAATGTGAAAACAAAAGAAAACAACCCCTCTTCTTCTCCTGCCCACCATCTTTTTTGATTAATTTAAACTTGCTGAGATGAGAAGCCAAGATTTCTGCTTTGCTATCAACAGCTTGCTCTCTATAGATACTGACTCATTACTGAGAGGCTGCCTGTCTTTATGCCTTAAACTAGGCAGCCAGAAAATGTTACACTGAAGTATTGCATGTTATAGATTGACAACATTTAAAACCTAGATGGCCAAGCTACTGATATAATTTCCATACTCATTAACCATGACATCTCCAGTTCTCCCCCACAGCATTCTGTCAGATTTAGCCAGACCCAAAACCTGTCTTAGCTGCCAGAAATTATTTCTTTACTCCTCCACGGATTGGCATCGCCTGAATGTGCTCTTCCCCCTCGGAGCAGAAGTTTACAGAAATCCCTTTCCCGTTCCCCAGCTGTGCATCCTGCCTGCCCTGCACACACGCTCTGTGAGCTGTCCACAGCCATGCCCTGTCTCGCTGGCGAGCTGCCCGCTCACAAGCTGCTCCAACAATTGCCCTTGAGCACGAGCCAGTGCCAAGTCCCCTCTCAGGAGTTCACGCTCCGTGCGAGCTCTAACACGATCCTGCTGGATGGCTTCACCCGCACGCTGACATCGACCTCTTAGGGACCCCAGGTTTGCTGATGGCAACGAGCTCCTGAGTATTTTCCAGGCTAATATTTGCCAGGTTGTATTGTCAGAGCCGTCTCACAGACCAGCAGTCTGTCAATAGCAGGGTCGGGCTTACAAATGCAGTGTGACACAGGAATGTAGAGCTCTCGGAGTTCTTGGTATGAAAGACCGTTTCACACATGATGTGACACTGGAGAGCAAGCACAGCCACAGGGACACGAGTTGAGTGCTGGGCTGGGCCAGGAAACGTTATGTGGGCATTTTGAAAGGGAAGAAGTTTAACTGGTGGGCGATAAAAGGGTGAGAGGCCGTGTTTCCAAATAACTTATCTTACAAGGAGAGTAACTTTAGCCAGTAACAAATCCTGCCTGTGAGCGGGAAGAGCTTCCCAGGCTCCTGCTGCACACAACCAGGACAAACGCCAGAGTGTCCGAGAGCAGGTCGCGCTCGGTGCTTCACAGCTGAAGCACCATTTGTGTAAAAATTCCAAAAAGACTGAGAAAGAAAAGAGAGGAAGAAAAACACCTCTGTGCCGCCAGGCTGAGGCATTCACCTGCCAAAGGGCACAACTAAACCCTGGCCCTACAAGCATTTGATTAATGCCGCCAAGTGCCACAGCATCAACAGGAAAAAAAATGTTCTCACCCACCTTGTATCTGTGGGGAGAACAAATCACGTCAGCGCGGAGCACGGAGCTCACACGTGCCCAGGGTGAAGCCCTGGCTGTGCTGCCTCACAAGGCATGTTCCCTGCCCCAGGGAGCAGTGTGCTCCTGGCACCTCTCACGTACACTGATAACTGCTGCCTGTCCCCTCACGGGCTCATCCTAGGTCAAATTACTTTTGCCAGTGTCAATGTGCTCTGCCCATGTCCAGCAGGAAACAGGGGAAAGATGCCTTGCTCTAATTCTAAAGCTGGAAGAATGAAAATACATGTTCATCTTAAAAATCTCGCTTAAAATATGGAACCGGTCCAAATGCTTCAGATTGGAGCAGCTCAGAGGAACAAAGAGAAGTCTTTCCAACAGACTCGGAACCCAGTCAGGAACAATGGGGCTCAGATTTAAAACACAACCCAGAACTGAGTTCTTGCAGTTCCTGGAAAATATGAGTGCTGGACTGATGCATTTTTTCATTCATTATTATTATCTCCCATAGACATTCATCCTGATCTTAACATCTTTATTGTCCACATAGAGCAAGTTTCCTCTCAAACAGAAATGAATGTTCCAGTAAATTTCCTGAGACAGAAACATAGAAATTAAACAAAAAAAAAAAAAGAGACCCCTTTATAATTTTTTAAAAACCATGCACTTCATGTTGTGATTCAAAGTGCTCTTTGTTTCAGTAAGTATAAATACTGAATTTTAAAAAGAAAAAAAAGCAAAAGTGAGAGGAACAAAACCCTTGTGTCATACCCGGGTTAGGTAACAATTGCAGTGCTAGTTCCAGACTGATTACACCAAGAGGCAAATACTAGGTAAAGTCAGGGTTGTTACTTTGCCTCAAGGACAACAGATCTTTGTCCTGAACCCTGCAGTCAATACCTATAAATATTCTAAGTGTTGTCATAAAATTTTGAAAAACCTCTCTATCAGGGACACAAATGTAAGACCTTCTGCTTTAGAATTATAGCAGAGTTCAGTTAGAGGCTACAATTCACTCCTGAGCAGTGTAAGACAATCATTTTGCATGCAGTTCAGCTGATGTAAAAGATCTTTTCCTCTGCATCAGTCTTAAATCCTTTTAGCTGAACTCATTAGGAGTGGGGACAGGGAGGACCAGCATTATCTTAAAGCCCTCTGCAAGGGAAGTTAGACCTTCTCCCAGAGAGGGAGCAACAGCCACAGAGGTGTCAGGGCAAGGGCTCTGGACACTTCAGAGCCCTCCCTGCCTCATCTTCAAATGAGCCTCAGTAAATCAGACCTTCTGCAAAAATGCCGTGTGACCTCTGGCGAGAGAAGCAGTATAAAGCCACACAAACATTTCCTTTTATTATCAGTAAATACTCTTGAATTGGTTGGAATTGTTCCTGCCACTGATATCGCTGATCTCTGAAGAGATAAACACGAGCTGATTGATGACTTGTCTGCAAGATCTATTTCAGCCACCCCCAGGCAGGATATTTTCCATGCGGGTAATAATAAATCTTACTATTGAATGTCATCAAATGAAAGAAAATTACTGTAAAAATAGGCACAGTTATGTATTTCTTATTATATAATATTAAGGAAGATTTTTCAAAGATTCGAGGAGCTTTCATTTACATGCTTGATTTTTTTGGAATGTAATCCTTTTGCCTACATTTAATATATATTTTTAGAAGCCTTGTAGAGTCAGGCAATGTAAAGAGACTCCTCCAAATAGCCTGTTGTGTAGTCAGGTCTGGAAGGTGAGATTCTCGTCATGGCTGAGACTGAATAAGAACAATGATGTCCTTTCTCAACAGATACCAGGGCTGCCTTTTACTAGCACATTTTATGTGGTATTTTCAGGTATCACTCGCACTATTTTGTTCATTTTATTTGCAAAGAAAGCACATGGCATCCTTTCTGTCAGTTAATAGAAAAGGTTTGAGGGGAGAACTGTCACTCACTCTTATTGTTCCAAATTCTTTTCTAAAAATGATTGTAGAGTTCCAGCGAAAAGTTCTCCCTTCATTATGAGGGCACCATTGAAAATGCTCCTGCCACATTATTTGTGCCAAGAAATAAAGATCTAAGCAACTTTCTAGGACCTGTTACACACAATAAAGCAAATGCTTTGTACCAGGGTGGCTGTGCTGCAGAGGAAGGAAAATGTGCAAATCCAAACCTCACATTCAAGAGGTAAGCATAAGAAAAAGAGCTGTGAAAACAAGATTACAGGTGATCCACTTACCAGACGTTGCATTCCACCATCATATTATCTGCACAGTATCAAAAAAACCCCTTTGTGCCCAAAGGCAATAATCCAGACAGAGAAAATGTGGAGATATGAGAAAGGGGCTGAAGAAGAGAATCAATCTGAGGTGACATTTTCCTGCTTTCTCTGTCCTCAGCCTATGGAGGCCAGGGAGAGTTTGGGCTCCAGAGCCTGGGGAGAAAAGTGACAGTGAAAGATGCAACCTGAGGGAGAAGCAGCAGCTTGGTAGATTTGCCCTATGTGATCTCTCCTCTATGCAAAATTAACTGCTCCATTCTGGGAGCAATTTGTGCAGAACAAAAATGGTATGAAGGAAAAGAGAAGGAGAATGAATAGAGATGGGAGAGTTGTGCGATTTGAAGGGAATGTACCAGCTCCTTAGGGATCAGAGAAGCTGTTGGCCAGCAGGATAAGTGGATGGTTCTGTAAAGACTGGGGAAAGCCAGGCAGGAGTTCAAAGGCAGTGGAAGAAGAGTCTGATAGTGCCAAAACTCAACACAACCATGGATCTCGTGAATGGAACAGCAATAAATTGCACAGTCATTAATTTGGGGGTGTGCAGTCCAATTCATAAGACTAGAGAGCCTCGGTGGGGTGGTCAGAAGCATCCTGGTCTAGATATTCCTATTCTAGACAAGAAAAGCTACGGAAAACTTTGGACCTGCTCAATTAAAAATCAAAACCTGGCTCTCAGTGTCCAGGCAAACCCAGCAGTATTTCTCCTTCATCAGCCCTGACTAAAGCAAGCTGTGAGGGGATCTCTGCTTCGAGCTAAGGGCTGGGAGACAGAGGCACTTCTCAGAAGCCTTCAGCAGATACGAAGGAAAGAAATAAGAAAGCCTATAAGAAGGAAAGAAATAAAATACTTTGGTTTATTAGTTTGTTATTCTCCAATCCCAACGATTAGAGGACAGGCACTACGTTTATGATGGATTCATTTAGAGAGCGTTTTCTCCCAGCCCACCTAACTGTGCTTCAGACTGAAGCCAAAGCTGTATGGGGAAGGGGGTAAAAGATGCAGACACTTTTCAGGACCGTATACAACCCAGTGCTTCAAAAGTGCACACAAGGAGATGAGCCAGCAATGAGGAGCTGGCTTGACCTGTAGGAAACTACATCCAGTTTTTCACTGTACCACAAAGTTCCCCTACAGCTTTGACAAGCCCCCCATTGCAGGGTACAACTGTGAGAAGAGGACAGGAAATTCATAAAGATTCACACAATCTGCCATTTACTCTTCCAACAAGTAATTTCTGTGTTCTTGGAAAGGTTTATTTTAAACTCAGCCTGAATAAAATTATTCCCTGACCATCTCCAAGCAGCTCTCCAGCATCTCTGACAAACACCAGGTTTCCAGGTACCACTGTTACCATTTCACCTGCAGTTCACAGCACATCGACCTCATCTCTAATACACATGTACAGTCAAAATCACTGTGCCCACAGGGACCAATTTATTTTTCCATCACCTGTAGCTCCCTTTGGTTTATGCAGGAAGAAGCTGGCAGCCTCTAACAAGGAGTGTTATGAATAGCGTGGTAATGCCTTTCTTCATCCCTGTTAAATTTCTCATTTCATCTTGTGAAGTCAAATCCTGGTTTCTGCAAAGTCCCTAAAACAACCTACATTGATTATAATTGGCTCTGCAGTTGGACTGCATGTACTTTATCTCCAATTTTGCAGATTCATTGCCTACTACTGCTGTCTCCCTACATTTAGATAGTTATCCCACTGCCCTAGAGGTTGTTCTGGCAGCTGGAGGTTGTGACAGTCCTGACACAATACACAGGAGAGGTCCTTTCAGAAGAAAAGTTTCCTCTCAGTTCTGTCTGACCAGGAATTATGGCTTTTGCCTTGTCCCTATATATGTATCCCCCCTCTCCCCCACTGGAAGCTGAGCACTCAGACAACTGCCAAACTGCATGGAAATATCGTGGTGCACAGAAGAGGATCCAGTACCTTTGGGTGGTTTGTGATTTGCATTCTTTGTTAAGAAGCCAATAAAAATAAGCCAAAATATCAACTTATTACTTCAGTCAGACTATTTGCATACAATTTGAAAGCACAATACTTCTGAATCCATGTCTGAATCCTTATGTTGCTGATGCGTAGGGAATAATACAACAGGATAAAATCCAATGAAAAATGAAGCTTTTCAACAGGCAAAGCTAATTCCACTAAGATGGATCAAGTCATGGCTGCTGAGGATTTCAGCATTCAGGCACCTTTGTGAACCCTATGATAAATTTGATCTGTTTTCTCCAAGTAAAATCAAAGCCAAGCAAGCTTCACTGGCATGAAGACTTCTCACATTTCTACTGCTTCTGTTTGTAATGACCAATGTCCAAGGCTCACTGGGCCCAGGACAGATGCTGCTGCCCAGCCCTGCACCCTTGGTACTGTGCTGTCCACGAGTAACCGGGGTCACTGCACAGATGGAACAATCCCATTGTGGACCAGGACACTCTTTACGTGTTGCTTCACCATGCTGTGTTGAAACTCCAACTCTCCAGAGTTCCACAGGCTTGCTCTCGTGTATTTTATCCTCTTGGTCACAAATGTATCCCAACAGTGCTTCACACAGGTCTCCTGCTGCTAATGCATCCCCTCCCGGCATTATCTAAGTGCTCCTGGTACAAACCCTCTGATAAGCAGCACATCCAGCACTATCAGCAACGCGTTATGAAAGGAATGTCGTGGCAAAGCGCTGCCGAGTCACAAGACGAAAACCACCCCGGTGTTTACAGCAGGGTAGGAAATACCACATTAAAATAAAAGCATGACAAGGGAAGAGCGCACACGCACGTTGGGGTGGAAAGAAATCCAAACCACCCCTAAGGTCCTGGTTCCTTTGTCATCGAGTCAGTGCATTACAGAGAAGATTTGTTTGGAGTGAAAGGCTTTTTGTGAAGCTTTATCTTGGCCTCTAGCACACAGAACTGACAACCCTGAAGTGGCAAAAACCACTTGCCAAGTGCCACATTCAGCGAACAAAGGAACCCAACACCATGCATGGAACAGCAAACTATCAGCTCCCAGGGGGAAGTGTCATTTTCACATCCAGTTTGCTACACCAGAGTGGGAGAGAAGCTCCAACTGTTTTGAATTCATGTGTCAAGTCAATCACAGGAACAGATAATATTGGAGTTATATAAAATTTCGGAAGGAACCCCCACCCACCACCTGTAACACTCACTCGCCACTGTCAGAACAGTTCTGTAACTGAAGACAGCACCAAAGAGAAGTTGTCCTTACGGCTTTCTGCACAGCAGATGATGGGATCATTACAATTTATTCTACATATGAACTGAGAAAGAGAATAAGTGTTTATTTTTATTCCCACCAGAACAGTATCTAAAAGTTTCCACTGGACTCTGAGTGTAAATGCTACTTCCTTGATTTTAGTTTAAAAAGTTTTGCATCTTAACCCAAAAATTTGATTTTCAACAGGAAGGAAGGAAGGAAGGGAGGGAGGAAGGGAGGAAGGGAGGAAGGGAGGAAGGGAGGAAGGGAGGAAGGGAGGAAGGGAGGAAGGGAAGGGAAGGAGGGAGGGAGGAAGGAAGGAAGGACGGACGGACGGACGGACCAGACTGCCCTAGGGATGACTTCAGCCTGTTTTGATGCAAGGCCTTGCTGTCCCCCTAAGGGAAACCAAACCAGATCTGGTTTTGTTTCCTCCTTGTACCTTAACCAAGACCCTAAAAATAGAGGGATTTCTGTTCACCTGCAGAGGTAGTGTTGGTGTCAGAGCTGGGAACTGAGAAGCCAAAAGCCATGTCCAGAGGAGGGCGGCCCCAGGACCTCCACACCAGAGCCAGGGATGGTCTCAGACATTCTGCTGGGCACTGCAATGCAACGAGCTTATTCCTGCCCACACCTAATTCAGCCAAACTACATTAAACTACATTAAAAAGAGCTTGGACACGCACTGAGGAGCTGAGCCTCTCCAACTTTTCTCCCACAGAGAATTAGGAGCTTGCATAGGGTAATTTCTGAGCCCAGGCAGAAGAGCTTTGTGTGAATAGTACCTAAAAGCATTCTTGATGCCATGTGCAGAATCTCAGACTCCCTGATGCTGCAAGTCTCACCCCTCAACCTTCCCTAGAGCCCTCCTCCCCTCCTTTGTACACACTCAGTGCTAAACCCATGGACTCAAGTTTTACCCTCTGCTGCGTGACAGGACACCAAGGAGGGATCACACCTGCCCTGATTTCCCCATCCACCATTACCCAAATTAAAGCTACGCCAGCCCTGTCCTCTTTCACGAGCACCGAGTGAGAGCAAAGGGAGAAAACCACAAGGGGAACAGATGCTGTGGTTTGAAGAACAAGAGAGAGAGAGAAAAAGATATCATTGCTCTCTGAAAGCATCCAGAAATGTTCCTATTCAATTCATTCAGGCCTACACAAGATCAGGGAGAGCACAGGACTACTGTGAGGAAAATCTAGGTCACATATGATCACAGCAGCACAGCTGCCATCATCTCAATGGCCATGTGAAGTGAGGACTGCAGCAAGGACCTCTGCTGAAGAGGTGGGGGTTTTTTTCAGTCCTGTTTTACAATTTCCCCTCATTAAGGTGTATTTTCCGGCAGGGCTGTGAGTACATTGGGTCTTCAATTGGGGTGAAGGATTTAGCTATAAATCCCAAAAATGATTCAGTCAGTGGAATTTCTGTAGGATCATTTAAATAGTTTATAGGCTGCCAGGCAGGATTTTAACCTTCTAACAGTGACAGGAACAGTGTTACTTTCCTGTTCTTTTGAATGCCAACACATTTCTTAGTTCTCTTTGTTTCATATCTGTTGTGGATACACATTGCTCCCATTTTCATTAAGGAAACAGGAATCTTATGCTGTTTTAATACACCTGTGAAAACTTCTTGAAATCCTCTCATTCAGTGCTCTCTTTTTGTTAAATACACAGGTCAAACCCTGTGGTCCCTTCTCCCCTTTCAAACAGAAAAGTTAAAATAAATGCATGCACACAGGAAAAAAAAAGGGGGGGGGAAAAGAAAGAACTAGGACAGCACAGCCCCAAACCATTATCTTTTTTCTTTATATTTAACAGACCCTCCAGCACCTTCTCCTCTCCCCTTTTCTACACCTGAATAAAGCCAGGCAGGATCTAAAGCCCAAATACTGAACACTCCTGCAATTCAGGAGATTAGAGGGAAAGGACAAATGTTCCTGGGTGCCATGAAGTTAAGCCAAGCATCTTGGAGCAGCATTCATTAAGGAGCTGTGCCAAAAGTCCTGGCGCAGGCAGCTGGAGCAGGAGCAGCTGCGGCTGGGGAGCAGAGGAAGTGCTGCACAGCACAAGGCAGGAAAATAATGCACACAGGGAGCCTTTGGTGGAAGTGAGGATGTTACAGATAAAGCATTAATAAGGATTTGTTCCCCAAAACAAGTAGCCCAGACAGCAGAGCAACAGGAAATCAAATCACCTAAGTGCAGAGGGGCTGACTCACATCTATTGTGAGACCTGACCATTTGTCTCCCATGGTTTTCCATGCCCAGTGATGCTGCAGCCCTTTCCAAGCCATGGGACCAGCACAACTGCTTCCAACCTCAGGGAAAAGCAGTGACACTGGGGGCTTAGGGCAAGGACTCCTTTGAGTCATGGCTGCTAATTATGTAACTCAGTTCGTGTGGAAAAGACATATTTTAATGCATGGCAGTTCAAGAGCAAAGGCTCATCTCAGTATCTTAGGTAATATGTCCTTTACCAGGGACTAGAAGCAATATCTCTGCTATAATATTAAAAAATCTGACATGAAATCAGTCCTGGCTGGAGATCTCGGGTGGTAGCTGATCCTGGCAGCACAGCCCCTCTGCCCTGGGTCAGTCTCCCCTTGTGGAAGTTCGGGAGCAGATTCCAGTGGTCCTTCAGATCCATCCACCCCCCTGAGATTTGGAGGGACTGAAACCTTAACCTGTTTCTGGCTGCCAGGCTCAGATTTTGCAGATGGCAGAAGAGCCCGTGTTAGCTGGTTTGAATTCAGAATTCTAATCAGATGAACCAAGTAACTTTCAATCAAATTAGGAGAACAGTAGGGTTTGTTCTTAATCCACAACCATTTAATCTTCCGACTCATTAGTTGTGCACAGGCTCTATGAATATGTATATCTGGAAGGGAAAAAAAAAATGTCTTTGACCTTGATGGGAATGATAACACACATCTCAAGTAGGTGTGAGCTCACCTTCCATAACACTCACTTTATTATGTAGATTCAACAATTCCTATTGCTCTGAATCAGGGTACTGAGAGTTACAGGCAATCCCGAAGCCAATTAGGGTCCTGATGAACCTGGAATGATTAGCACAGTATTTACAGCCAAGCTGCCTCCTACCAATTTGCATGCAAATAAAAATATAGCTGTTTTAACAGGCCATTCTAGGCAACATAACCAGGCTCCAACAGCTGGGGTGAGGAAGAGAGGAAACACATTCAAAGACAAAAGATTCAGAGCAGGATTTGGTTTAAGATCTTGAATATACTGTTTCAATACATCAGTGTTATTCGTGCAGTCCCTAATGGAAATCTATTCGTACAATTAATTTTTTAAAAGAACTTAAATCCACATCCACAAATACTTAGCCACACTATTTCTAGAATGAAGATCTCAGCTATCAAGAACATTTCCTCAGTTTAAGAAATTATTCTACACTGCTAAGAAAAATAAACTCATGGGCAAATTCTCTGAGTTTCATCTGATTTCCTGGTTTATACATTATTTCTCCTTTTACTGAAATTAATGGGGGAGTTTCCTTTGACTGCAACAGAAGCAGGATTGCAGAAACCCCATCTTCCTTAGGTCTGTTTTGTCCCTCCTGCATTCCATTACAAACGCTCGCAAAACTGACCTTGACGCTTGTCCACACTTCCTGCAATGAGAGTGGCAGAACTCGTACTGAAGGCAGTGGGAATTAGGCCCAAGTACCTGATGCAATTTGGGCACTACACCTGGAAAATATTTCAATATGAAACACTTGTGAAGCACAGACACTGGCTTGGGCTAAAGACAGCCCTAGGGATCAGGGGCAAGGAAAGAATCTGACCCAAGTATCTAAGTAGGACTCTTGTGTAGCTCTTGCTGGAAGTCTCCCTCTGGAAGCTGTAACAAAACTGGGGAGGGATCCAAGAAAAGTCATCTCCTGTTCCCTTTCTCACTTGGGTTTTCACCGTAGAGAAGACCAAGCTGTCCCATCAAAGCAGTCTAGAGGCAGGAAATGGGACAAAGTAAAGAACACAGCAATGGAAGGGGCCCTAAACCCCAGACAGGCAAGAAAGAAACCAAGCAGGACCATGGCAGGGGACTGCAGCCCGCAACAGCTGTAAGGATGAGAGGCAAAATGTGGATCTCTGCTATGTGAATACCCAGCAAAAATCCTGCTAAAATGGGGAGTGCAAGGCAAAGAAGCCACTGCAGGCTGATTGGCAGAATTAAAAGAAGGGCTGTAGTTACTTTGTGTTCTTCTCCTGTTCAGCCATTCTGTTTCTATCTGTTTGCTGTCTCCATTGCTGTTTATTCTAAAAGCCCTCACGGACCAGATATTCCACACTTGTGACAGAGCCCCTGCAGAAGTAACTTCTTCCCTCAGCAACAAAGCAAATGCCAGCAGAGAAGGAGCTCCCACTGCAGAGGCAGTGCTGCCCTTAAGTGAACCAGCATCTACACGTGCAAAGCCTTCCCTCCAAGTGGGGAAGACCTTTTAACTTGACTCTGCCCATATCAAGGGGATTAAGGGTACCATTTAACTCAGCCCAGCTTCTCAGCTAACAGTATCCTTGCACGCACCTCCATTGCTCTTTGGCAGCTCTGTGCAAGTTCACTTGAGCCGGCTCTTAAGGCTTTTATCTTTAAAGCCAATGTAGATAAAAAGTTCAGGAGGCCACGGAGATGCAACCTAAAGCTGCCCCTCTAAAGTGGCAGGCCTCAGATGAACGAGGGAGCAGCAATAGCCGATGCCGCGGTACTTTCACCGAGGGATCCCAGCCAAAGCTGGCCCTGCTGAGCACGCCCTGCCACGTCCACGGCAGGATTTGCCCGCCCAGCAGCATCCCAAAACCCCAGCTTCTGAGGAGAATCTGCTCACAAACATCATCTGTTTCCAAAGGATGGCTTGTGCTGGGGTGAAATGAAACAAGTCCAGTTGCTGAGTTTCTTTTTCCCTGTGGAGCAGGTTCAGGCCAAAGAAATTTAACCGCTACTCAGCTGTTTTCTGCTGACATCGCTTGCATTCCTCCCTCTTCTCAAATAACATTTGGAACTCCCTGCCAGATAGTGCAACTTGATATATGCCCTGATGATAGAGGGTGGAGGGGAGGAAAGTACATTGGCTAATATTTTTCCATTACAAATCTAAGCGACCCAATCTACAGTTTAATCTGCAATAAAACCAGCAATTTCTGAAAGCTGGGTCACTGACTTGAGGCCAACACTTGTACCTGAAACCTTTATACACAGATCACTTTTAAGAGGTTGTGATAAAATTACTATCAGTGCTATTTGCAAGCTACAGCTTTTGAAGCCACCCAATGGATTTTGAGTCCCAGACTCCTGGATCTGGAGACAAGATGTGACTCTGCTCGGAGCGGTTCAGCTGGCAGCGGTCATGGTGCCAACAGCCTCATTCAACCCCGATGAGATTTTTCCTTCCCAGGTACCTCACAGATCCTTCAGTATTGAAAATGATGGTTTGCCTTTCATGAACTCAAGTCTCAGTGGCTGCCACCAACGGAGGAGAAAGCTGGCATTTACCACACAAGGGTTTTCCTATACTAATGGCAGGAAATACCACAAATACCAGGATGAAATAAAAATCCACAGCCCCTCCAAATGCCACATGAATTAGCAAGGTAAGGGCTTAGAATTTCTGGTATTTAGATGTCAATGCTCCTCTATGTGTTTGGAAATTCAGGGGTTTATTACTGCCTTTTATCCACAAATACAAATTTGGCTATTTTTGCCTCCTGATCACAACAGCAGTGCTCTCAGAATTAATATATTTCAAAAATATGCAACGGGAATGATATGTCAGGAAAAGAAGAAAACACAGTTTTGGCTGTGCCCCTGTTCTGCAAGACAGGAAAGACAAAATCCTTTCCTTTCTGTGGGGACTGAACTATGCTGGGATATTTGGTCCATTTACTTTACCAACTCCCTGTGCTTCTCTCCCAGGGCTGGGAGAGTGAAAACATGATGAGAAATTTTACTCCAACGTCAGCTGGCCTGAGGACAAGGAGGACAGAACCCTCTGAGGGAAAGCAGTTCCCCAGGGGCTCACAACTAAGAGTATTTCAGCTGTAAAAGCTTTGCTCTCCCCGTCAGCACAGCCATGGCTACTGGACGTGCAGCTGGAGCTCAGCCCCTGAGAGCTGCACGGACAGGGATGGACAGACAGCCCCTTTCCTTCCCCACACCCCAGGATTACCAACTGTTTGTCTGGCTGTATGTCCTAGACATGGGAGTCTGAACTTTGGTGCAGGCACCAAAAGCATAAATGTCCTCAAGCTAAACAAACTCCTTAGACCACAGCAAGTTTCCACTTTTCTATTACTTCAAGATTTATCACCTAATCTAAATTGTACCACCACCAATCTGATTTTCTGTGATCACCTCTCACTTGGTCCAGGGGTCAAATACCACTGGAGCGTGACAGAACGTGCCAGCAATGAGTCCTGGGTCCATCCTACCCCCTTACAGGTCCCTGAAGGCCCCTACAGAGCCTGCTGGCCTAACCGGATACAGACATTGTTTCATTCCAAGCACTCATTAAAACATCTCTTTGTAAGGGATTTCCTAAGTATATTTATCACGAGGTGTTCTCCAGTCCTTCAACCCTATGGGGACATTCTTGGAACAACCAAAATTCAGTTCTCTCTACGCCTCAAGAGTCAGGAGGCAAGTTAGTTGGCTTGAAGCTTGTATGAGTAAATCAGCTTTTAGAGGGGATGAAGGAAAAATGTGACAGAATTTGGTCCTTCTCATTCAAAAGACCTTATCTGGCAGCAGAGGGAGCGAGGAGGGCAAATTCACCTTCAACATGATAATCTCCAGCTAGCTCTCCTTACAGCATTCCCAGCTCCTGCCCTTCACTGGATGCTGAGCACGAATGTAGGAATGAATCACTGCTGATCTTGGCAAAATACCAGTCTCCCTCCCTTTGCTCCAGCTTGGAATAATCCCAATTTTCCAAATGGCTTCAGTGAATTCAGGATTTAAGTTCAGCTATTAAAAAGTAGCGGGAACCCATAAATCACAGGCTTTATATCAGTGAGCTCTTTGATGCATTTAAAACAATTACTGGGGAATATATGTTCTTCCTAAAAATAACTATTTACGTGAACACCAAGAGAGAAGCTACTGTCAAAACAGAATACATGGACAATCCAATCTCCACCCTCAACCCTGAAGGCAGGCACGAAGGCTCTCTTCACTCTATTTTGCTGCTCACAGCTGTATTAGAATTGATAATATGGCGAAATGACACATGCTTATGATGATGTTAGAGCAGCATAAAAATTATGCAGTAAATTAATGTACACAGCAGATTAATGTATGCAGTAAATTAATGTATGCCTGCTTTCAAGGCCAAGAGGGTGGAGACCACCAGCCCATAGGAGGTCATTTTTTTCACCCATCATATTGCTCACAAAATGGCTTGTAATTACAGACTTTTACACACCAGGCTTGTATCAACGGTGACATTTCATTCCTGTCATGGATGTGGACACAGGAGCGCTGGATCAGGCAGAAAGAGCTAATCTAGAAGCAGCTCAAAGAAGAAAGCAGATTAATTCATTCTGCAGTCCACACCTTGCCAGAAATTTCTACCAGCAGAACTTTTCCAGCCTGCAACACACAACATTGCTCTGCCATATGCAGTTTTCAGCTTCTGCTGCTGTTGTTTTCAGGTTTCCACCAATGCTACTGGTCTGTCGCCAGAGCGTGACAGGGTCTGTGTAGCACACGGATGTGGTTCCCACAACAGCAGAAATGGGAGTTGCCATCTCTGCTGCACATGTGGTGACAAAATATGACTTGTATTAATTAGGTTTTGGAGCAGAAAACAGGCTTTTATCACAGCTGCCCCACTGAAGAGGTTAGAGCACACCAACAACCAAGCCGAGTTAGGACAGGGCAGGAAACCACACACCAGAAGTACATCAGCTCCAGGTCACAGGAAGCACCTGTGGCACCAGATGCTGCTCCTGAATATCTGCAGTGGCAACAGGAACACAGAACCTCTCTGCTCTCACCAGCTCCTTTGCAACGAGACAGGGCCAACACACAACTTCCACCACCGAGGTGACTGCTGTCATTTAACCCACCCAACCTGCACCTTGGCTCAGAAGCCCACCCCATTAGTGGTGGTGTGTGATGCCACAGAACTGCTCTGGTGAAGCTGCAGAGTAAATCCACGCTCTCCTGGGGTCCTCCAGGTTGCAAATCCATGCTGAAAGAAAAATCCTGCCTCATGGATGCCGGGACCACGGAGACACTCCAACCTGCAAGGCAGGCTTTTTCCACAATGGTTAGAGCAGGCTGGGACAGGAAGAGGGAGCTCTTCCACTGTCCCCTGCAGAAACCCAAACACAAGGACATTCCTGAGTTTTGTCCTCTCCTTCCCAATCTTTTGTTTCCTCTCACAGCCCCAGATCCCTTCATCTTCTTTTGCTGCTACTTCCACCACCCTCTCCCCAAGAAATGGCACATTGCTGCTGAGCTGTCGGTGCTGGAATCCAGCGATTTGCACTTCTGAGCCTCCCTGATCCACCTTCCCACGGCTTGCTCTGTGGTCCTGCTGGCAAGAGGCTACCAGGGAAAACAGGCACAGAGATAACCTGGTGGGGGGCATCCAGCTCCAACTGAACACAAAGCTGGGAGTAGGGTTTACTGCACAGAGCACTGAAAATCTTTGGGTTTGGCTTCCTCATGCATCAAACTCTTGACTCTGCTCTGTGTGCACGAGATGAACGTTATTGGTACAACCCACTTAGGAAATCTCTGAAAAAGATTCAGCCACTGCAGCATGATGAGGGAAGATGTCTTGATTTAAGAACACAGACATTACTAGAAAGGGAGAAAAAAAATAAAAGGGTCCCTTACTGTTCTGACATATCAAAAGGAGACTAATGAACCACCAGTTCATAGAACGACCCTGCTCTTCATTTCAGAGCCAGGCTGGCCTTTTGTGTTAAGGACACTGAATAACAAGAGCAAGAACAAACAGAAAGAACCCTTTCCCCCTGCCCAAAGTAAATCCTGAAATGAAATAATTTAAAAACTACACCCTTCTGCCCTACTTTAAGGTCCACATAAGAACAGATGAAAAGTTTTGTTCCATTGGCAAAACTGAATCAAGGCTTTTGATCCTCAAAGATCTCTTAATCGCTTTGCACATCGGTTCTTTTCATTATTTCAAACATACTTGAAGACTGACACTTTCCTCTCTCCCTTTTTTCCCCTCTTTTTTTT